>APFE030902155.1:0-19773 GCA_000404065.3 Pinus taeda | reverse complement strand
GCGCATTTTCTTTGAATTTATTAATATTTGGTTAATAAATAACCAACGCGCCAAAACACATCACATCGTTTCCTAAAGTCTAAACCCACCCATGCCACGAAAAATTAAAAATTAACGCGCGCACTCTTATACTAAACTTTGTGCTTCTTCGCCTCCCGACCACCGTCCGATCGCCTCCCCCAGATCTGATGGCTATTACTCATATCGAGCGCCCTCTTCTATGGGTACGTTAGCACCCGATGTCCGACGGTTTTACCGTAGTACACCGGGATAGCTGGCGGCTTCCCATTGCATCGGGCCGCCCCTGACCAAAACCACCTCTGTACCAAAGGCGGTCCAATCAACTCCAAAACCGCCCTCCCCTTGCGTAACAGGAGTGCCACGCCACCCCTCCACGTCACCGCCACCTCACCCCTCCCCACCTGCGCCTGGCCCATGTCATCCTGCCACATGTCCCTGCCACGTCACCCTACCGTACTGCCACGTCACCTTGCTGACGTCAGCATGCTGACATCACATCCGTACCAGAGGACCCCACTACTAACGTCATGCTGACGTCATCCGCCGTACCACTGACGTCATGCTGACATCAGCAGCAAAAAAAACGGAAAAACGCGCAAGTGCGAAAGTCAAGCTTCGGAGCTCCGGAATAAAAAACAAAGGCAGTTTTCGATGCATGATTAGCGTGAAGCGCTAATTGTGCATCGCTATAGGAAATAGGCCAAAGAGGAGAATCTTTAGGGAATCTTTTGATTCCTCGGCCATTTTTGCACCGAAAAGGCCCGAAAAAGCCCGATTTTGCAGTTTTGAACGCATCAAAGGACAAAGAGAGACCAGGATCAGAGGTTAAAGAGTATCAGATCAAATATGCAGCCAAAAACCATGTCAAAGAGTATCAGGAAGCGGCGGATACTATCAATGTAGCGACAAAGTGTATCAGGAAAAACCTTTCAGCGGCCCGAAAGCAGGTGAAAATTAAAGACTCTCCAACAAAGTCAAGGAAAACAGGTGAAGATATTTAAAGTTTCAAATCTCAGTGAATGCACATTAACTCTCATAAAGATCGGTGGATCAAAACTCAATGCACAGTTATTATAGAACCATTGCACCAAGTCACAGAGGACACCACATCAACTCACTTTGATCCAGCTGCCTCTGGCGCAGCCCAAAAAGGACTTACTTGCATTTAATTCCAGCATAGATTAGGTTTTAGAAAGCTTTCCCACAGACCTGTTTAGGTCAGTTGTAATAAATACTTTTAGATATTTTACCTATATATACCACCCTGAAAAATGTATTAAGGGTTGGTTGGTTATTTGATCTGGGAAGTTTTGATTGTTCGCCCGAGCAGAGACTCGCACTGTCTATGTGATAATTTTCTATAATCAAAGATTGCTTGAGAGTTTCATAGAATGAGTTGTGCACTATGTTAACTTGGCCGAAGAGTGATTGTGGAATTCCTGTGCTTCTACATGGATCAATAAGTGTTTCTTTAACTCTTTTTAGTTTTTATTTTTGTGTTATCATCAATCCACCATCTAAATTGCAGAAAAGAAGAATAGTTTAGAATTTGCTTGGCTGCACCCTAGGCTCAATTTCTGCAATTTATTCATGTTTTCATCAGGAATAGTTATGAACATGCATTCTTAAATGATCTTGTTTACGCTGTTTCTTACACATATGAATGCTAGTTTAGGAATTCTTAACTGTTCCTAGATAACCATTCATTCACCTCTTTCCCTGTTAGTTAATGAAAGATTCTCGATTGCCTTTCATCTCTGACTTTAATCCCATCTTTTTAGCAAATTGGTATTGTTTCATGTATAGCTATCCTACTCCATAATCCTCTTGTGACCAAGAAAACGCAACAGCAAGCCTTAATCCATGACTCCATGCCCAATGGTTTGAAACTTATTATACTATCCCTTGCCTCTATGCTTGAGGACAACTTCCTTCCATTCAAACTCCATCCAAACACAAACAAAACCCACTGAACCCAATAGCTAGCCTAAAATCTTCATCAAAAAAGCTAAATCATTAAGAGAGAGCCCTCTCTGATTGCAGGTGGGCTAGAACCTGCAATCCAAAGATTGGTTTGTGGTTACCTCGGCCGTATCCCTTCAGGTGCCAAGGGACAACCTGAGTGATAACATGTAGCATTCATGCATCGTATGTACGATTGTTCGGTAGTTTGGATGTATTGGTGACAACACACCAGATCCCATCAGTCGGTTCACTCACCAAAGCTAAACGAAAGAACCAAGTTTGGCAGGATATTGAAGAGTACTTGGAGTTGCTGAGATAGAATGCCACTAGGGAAGACTTGGAGCTGAACAGATATAACATGTCAAATTACATTGGTGGTCCTGTCCAAGTCAGAACAATGTTGCACATGCTTTAGAATGAACTTGAAACGGGTTCCAAGGCATTGTAATTGGATGCCATGGAGGCCAGAGTCTGCTTGCATCTAGACACCATCACATAATTTGGGGACATCATAACACAATATCAAGCTTGGCACCAATATGTGACCAAGAAGCAACAAGTGGAGGTTGTTGAGCTAGACTACTACCAAACTCACGCATCATAATGTTGTTTCTTGTTAGGATTTTAAGTTGTCTCTACCATATTTTGTCTCATATGGGTAAAATGTAATATTATTTGTAATTATGTGGTAACTGAAATTCCAAGTCTCAATATTCGAATATGAAGAGTCATGATGTAATGTAATGTGTCATTTTGTAAAGTATATGAAGAGTCATGAGGGTAGTCCAAAGGTCACAAAGGGAATTTGAAGAACCTCATAAATCATGTAAGGGGATTTTGGGAGCCAAGATTTGGCTAGGGTTAGGCTTAGGAAGAGATTGGGAGTATTATGAAGAGTCTTGGCTTCTCCATAGCATAGAGTGAGTACACTTATTTGGAGGAGTAGGTGTTCTTAACTTTAATGTTCCACAATTGGGTCTAGTGGTACATCAATGGTGTATGTATGAATGGAACTTTCACTTATAATAATAAAATGAGAGGCAACATGCTTACATGCATATGTTGTGAATATAGTATGATTATTCTTGTTACATTTTCAATGTATGTTATTTAACTTATGCTTATGAACTATTTCATTTGCATTTGTATGAATCTTGTTGAAGGCATGTTACTGTATTAATTCATCACTTTAACTTATGGACTATTCCACTTCTTAGCTTGTGATGTCATTTCACTCGTGTGTTCCTTTCAAGTTGCATACTCTTATAGTCTTCCAGGGGGTGCACTTCCCTTTACCTTTGTGTTTTTGAACCTTCATGCATCGCACTTAACTCTCCATAGGGTCACACACTTGCTCTCACCCAAGGTTACCATGCTTCACTCTGCACATTTTCATAGTCAAGGCATAACATTAACAACCAGTATTGGAACTCCTACTCCAAATGGTGTGATGTCTAGTTGGGACTTCATATCTGTGATATCCCCTAAATGTTGGCAAGTCCAGCACCATCAACAACTTCCTTGACAATGACGCCAAAAATATTGGGTAATTTAATTTTGTTTTAAAATAATTTACATTAAATTGTCGATCAAGGTACATAGACTTGTGAAGTATAGGATACAGTATATTCTAGGAGTGTAGCTTTCAATTCTAATGGAAATAAATTGAAATGAAATAAAATTATACTTGATGAAAGAAAATAAAATGACATGAAAGGAAATACTAATGTAGAAAAGCATACACATCTAATCTATGAAAGCATGGAATCGTAATATATGAAAGAATGTAAACTTAATATATTAAAGGATGAAAATATCTAATCTAAAAAGAATGTACATTTAATCTATGAAATCTTGTATGTTTAATCTAAAAAGGATTTGAAATATATTTCTGTGAAAGAAAGAATTCTTAGTCTATGAAAGCAAGAAACTCTAATCGCGAACGACAATGCTTTAGGATTTAAATATTTTTGTATTTTTTATATTACTAAAGTGCTTGACTTCAATATGGAAAATAACAAAGTGACAATTAGAAACCTAAAATTAAAGTATCTATAACAAGTAAATAAATTAAATTCTAAATTAAGTGACCATTGCAATGTAACTTATTTCTTAATTAAAAAGTTTGAAGAATTGTTAGAGAATTGTGATGAATTTAGAAACTATATTAATTTAGGTTCAAAATGAGTATTATCTTTCGTACTTTAATGGAAAATTCAAATTATTTCTTCTATTGTTACATTTGTTTCCCACAACACGAAATCTCAGAAAATACATTTGAAATCTCCATGAATATCTCCAAAATCGTGCACTGTTTTGAAGAAATTATCATGCATTAACTAAATTGGCTCATTCTACACAAAACCCGTGTTTTATTTTTTTGAGATCTGTCTTAGTTTTCCTAGAAACTATGTTAGAAGTTGATGAGTCAAAAATTTATACTAATCTAGATCACCATCTTCAATCAAGTGCTGAAGGCTCACACTTGCAACACTAAGAAAAGTTCTATTTCTGACTTGCAAAAGAAGCTAATTTAATACATAAGAAAAATAATATAAGCTGTGTATATTATAAAACTACATGAATTATAAAACAATATCTTACAAAAAAACAAGAATATAAAACTATAAACTAAATAACAAAAGAACTTATCAAATGTGTTATATTCCATCATAGTTTGGAATTACGCTCCAAGAGTTGCTCCCTTTGAATGGAGAAGGAACTCCTATTTATACAAAAAATAAGATAATTAATTAATGAATGTAGACCCAAAAATCTCTTATAGATCAAAAAATATCTCATGTGGTTATAAACATGTGTTAACATCTAACAAGTAGCATCTCTACATATCCTCTCACAAATATCTAAAATATTTGACAAGAAATATTATCAAAACTTCCATGATTATTCGCCATCAAATCTTCTTGAATTATTATCCCAAATCTTCCTCAAATCTTCAATGTTTTAGGATGTAATTCAAATTTGAGACTAAGTGGTCAAATATGGCATTGTTGGAGTCTTCAAAAATTCCTACAATCATCACAAAAATCATCGAAATTTTATATATAAGTAGATACATGTTATTTTTCTATTATTTAAGCATAAATTCACTCAAAATACTAAAAGAAATGCATTGAAAATAATTAGTGTAAACCATATATAATCATAAAAATGGTCTTAAGGTAAGGTTATACGATAGTGGAATATGGGTAAGTGTAAATGAAAAGAGGATGAAAAATATGACGTTTCAGAGACCCAATATAAATAACGCACCTGCATATGATGTCACACATGTGTGAGCCAAAAATCTCTCAAAACAGGCCTATGAGTGAATATACCATTACAGGACCATCACAAAGTAAAATATTTTGTCCTTACACCATTGTCATAACAAATTGACTATACACATAGTCGTGACTAAGAATCACATGCATTAAGCCCATAACATCAAAATTATATCAACAATGCATATATATATGTGTGTGTGTGTGTGTGTGTGTGTGTGTGTGTGTGTGTGTGTGTGTGTGTGTGTGTATGTGTGTTCTTCTTTTTCATTAGAATTCCTGGTTTAAAAACTTCCATGCAATATTACATTCATTTTGGTGAGGTTAATGCACATCATTATTCTAGTCATACCAATGAGTTTACTAATGTTGTGAGGATAACACGAGTTTCCCTATAGAGGCCCATTGTGCCTCTAAATCACCATAATCTCAGCACAAAGTTAAATTCAACATTTAAAAAATTGACATGAGTTATTATTCTTTTGTCCAATGTTCACCCACACCCAAAACATGACTGTGATCATACAATAACAGAATAGGCATTTATGGAATTACTTCCCTACTTGAAAAACATTAGTGAGAACCCTAACCACAAGGAACTATTTATCAGAGCCTCATTCCTTTAACTATAGGAGAACCATGAACCTTTCATGCAGACCATACAAAATAAATAGAATGGCATAAACATAAATTTGATGACACTTTTTATGTATGACGAAAATTATTTTGATTTTAAAACTAAAGACGGGTGAATGAATCTAGGAAAGAATCTCTCCATGTAACAATATACAAGCTACAACCAATTCTCACTTGCAACTATCACCCTTGAGCAAGATTACAAAGACTAAGGTCATTTTTCTCAAGGGATTAAACACCAAAATATGGTTGAGACAAGGATTTCATAGGTTCTCCTAACTCCACTCACCAACTACTTAGTAGTCAACAAAATACAAAGGGAGTCCAAAGGCTTGTTGTCTCCACCATATATTTGTTTAATAGAAAATAAATTACAAGGGATCTAGAGGCTTAAACTCCACCCTGAAGACATGTAACAAAATGGTTCCACCCAATGAAGGGAATCCATAATCCATTGCTAAAAACTAGATGAACAAGAAAAGGAGACTTAATAACTTTCCCTTTCCCAGAATCAAGGGACCGAATCTTCACACCAAGTTATCAAGGGAATTTAGAGAAGACCAAATCCACCCTCTGACCCCTAGGGAATATAGAGACTTATCCTTACCTAGTGATAATTCATTTTGTGCTCTTGTTGCTCAAATGACACATTAAAATATCTTATTTGAAATATTTAAATTCACAAACCCCTCCACTTTGCACCCTGGTCAAAACTTTCCCCATTTGTTATGGTCTTCCTCGAATGTTCCCCTTTCACTGCTTGACCACTTTGTGTTGTTATGAGTTATCATGTGTGTGTTGTCTATTCTCTCCTATCCACCTCCCCACTTTGTTTCTTGTGATCTACCTATTTGAATGCCTCCTCCCTTTTTTCCAGTTCTATCTTTTTCATCTAGGTTGACTTCAATGTTTTTCTAGCTACCCACAAAGCTCATACCTCCTAAATCTTTTTTTCCTTTTTTCTTGTCTTTTCTTCCAAAGTAGCCTGGCTTCTCGCCCTTCCTCTTCAGCTCCATAAATTCAAGAAACCAATCCATTAAAATCATTCCAACCAACCTTCAATGGTTATAAAAATAATTTAGATTTTCTTGCAGTAAGGAAAACTAAAACCATCCCAAGCAAGTAACCTCTGTAGCCTCTAGAATGTTTTTCCTTTGAGTCAACCCAACATTTTTCTCAAATATTTACATGAATGATTTAAAATGCATTAAAAACTAGAAAAATAATTAAGGCTATCACACTTTACGACCACTTAAGTATGCATTAAGGGCCTTTGATGGGAATATCTTCTAACATCAAGGGGTTTTCCAACTTTTTCAATTGAGATTTTGGGAAAAATAATATCAATCGAGGTTCAAGTCATTGATGCACCATTAAAATATAAAATGTTTCTTGAGTGAAGCTGGTTTTATGCCATGAATACTATTTTGTCATTTGTCTTCCACGTCATGATGGTCCTCCATTAGTGTAAAATAGCCACTATTGACTAATTGACCTTCTACAAACATGAGTTTCACTTTCATGATAGTTGGTTAGTTCCATTTGTAGGAGATTCCCCTTCCATTAGTAAAATCATTAGATCAGGGATTTTTAAAGACTATTCATTAATGGGAACTTTTCTCTTGCTTCCTCCTAAACTTCCATAGTCATCCAACACTATTAACATGATCATGTTCATTAGTTGTGATTCTTACGGGTATGATGATTCTTGGATAATCTCCTCTCCTTTGGAAATTTACATGTATGGTTATTAGATTCCTTTGATCCTGTTGATGGTGCTAGACCTACCAACATTCAGGGGATATCCCCGATTTGAATTCCAAACTAGACCTCACACCATTTGGAGTAGGAGTCCTAGGAGTGGGTGGTAATGTTATGCCTTGACTACGAAAATGCACAAAGTGAAGTACGATAAATTTGGGTGAGAGGAAGTGTGTGACCTTGTAGAAATTCAAGTGCGATGCATGAAGGTTCCAACACACGAAGGGAAAGGGAAGAGCACCCCTTGGAAGCCTGTAATAGTACACATCTCGAAAGGAACACAAGAGTGCAATCACATCAAAGGATAAGATGCAGAATAGTCCACAAGTTAAAGTGATGAATTAATACAAAAACACACATTCAATAAGATGTATACAATTTCAAATGAAATATTTCATAATCTTAAGCATAAGTTAAGTAACATACATTAAAAATAAAACAAGAATAATCTTACTATAATCACAACATATGAATGTAAGCATGTTGGCTCTGAGTTTATTACTATAAGTAAAATTTCCATTCATACATACACCATTGATGGACCACTAGCCCCAATAGTGGAACATTAAAGTCAAGAAAACTTTCTCCTCCAAAGAAGTATACTCACTCTATGCTACAAATAAGCCAAGGCTCTTCACAATATTGCCAAACTCCTTTTAAGCCTAAGCCTAGCCAAAGGCTTGACTCCCAAAAGATAGTTGCAAAAGTTATGAGGTTCTATTTATAACAAGAGTGGATGACTCTTCAACTCCCCTTTGTGACCTTTGGACTATCCTCATGACTCTTCAAACTTTTTAAAAAATGAGTCATCACATTACATCATGACTCTTCATATTCCAATATTGACATTTGGAATTTCACTTACAACATAATTAAAAATAATATTACATTTTACACTGGTACCCATATAAGAAAAAATATGGTAGAGAAAACTTGACATCCTAAAATGGCACAACACTATGATGCTTGAGTTTGGGGTAACTTAATGCTTCTCAGTCACATATTGGTGCCAAGGTCAGTATTGTGCAATGAAATCCCCAAACTGCATGATGATATCTGGCTCTAAGCAGACTCTAGCCTCCATAGCATCCAGGTACAATGATTTGGAGCTAGTTTTAACATCCCTATCAAGAAAGACCAACATTGTTATAATCTAGACAGAACCACTATTGCAATTTTTCATGTTGCATCTTCTCATCTACAAATCCTCCTTCATGGAAATTTGTCTTAGTGGCTTCAACTACTCTTCAATCTCCTACCTAACCTAGTGTCTGTGTTTGGCTTCGGTGAGTGAACCAACTGAAGGGATCTTGTGTGTTTTCACCAAAAAATCCAAATTTTTGTATATTCATACATATGAGGCCTAAATAATTCCAATGAATGAGGCAAGTTTCTTGTTTTGAATTAATATTCGAAATCTTTCTTTCTCCAACTCTACCTCCCACTTACTTTTATTTGGAAAGTTAAGAGGATCCCATTGTATCTCATTGTTCGTTCCTGCATGGTGACAATGGAAACTTGTACATTCCTTTTGACAAAGTCCCTGCTCTTCTATTGTAAACAATGCAACTGAACAACCCCCTTATGTATGGTTATGAGCTCCCCACAAAGGTCCCACATGGTCTCTCTAAGTGTCGATACTTCACCAAGTATTGTTGCTCTCATTTCCTCCAAGTAGACCTATGTGAAGACTACATTCTCTGCTACTATGCAAATCTATTCTATCTCTTTATGGGCAACCTGTAAGTTCTATGCCAGTTTCTTATTTTGGGCCATCACATATTGAGTGTTTGATCATGTTGCACCTACAAAGGAAAAGTTGGCTTTGGAAATGGCATTTGGATACTTTCTAGTGTCTGCCACTATCAAACTCTCTCTACTGGATTCAGGTGATGCATGATCATATATAAAGTTCTTTCCTCGTGCTTGTAAAATTCTCTTCTAGAATTCATCATAAGACATTTTGTGCAAGTCCATTACCAGATCATCATCAAGAGGAAAAACATCCCCTTCTTTGATCAAAGTTAACTCTTCTGCTGGAGGTGATGGAGACTGAATGGTGATGTATGGTACACTCAACATAAAGTCAACATCCTCATTCTACAGGTCCAATTCCAACTCAATATATGCAACTTCAATTAAGTATTAAATCTACCAAGTAAGCTTCTGATCATGCATATGCTCACCCTCCTCCTCTATTACTAGTTGGTTCTATTCTTGCTCTTCAACCTCTATTGGATTTGTTTCTTCTACTGTGGTGCCTTTCCTTTCTTATTCTTCCTGCTTCTCTTCTTATTCTTTCCTCCTCATCTCCCTCTCTTCTTTCAGTCCTTGTTCTACTTGCTTCAATCTCAGTTATGATTCCTGTGAGCTGTGCTTTTCTCTCTTCCTCCACTATACTCTTTGCATCCTCTGCTTCCTTTTTGATTTTGTTGCTAATGATGCTTTCATAAGGATTGGATATGCTTTCATCTTGTAGCTTTTTTCTCCCCGTGGACTATCAACAAATTTTCTCTTTCCCTTATTTTGTATGGGATTGAAGCTTTTTGCTAGTGTTTCTTCCGACGTTTTCCTCTAGATATGACTCAAGGCGCTTTGCTAAAAGAGATTCATTAACTTGCACCCATGTTAGCATAGACTCCTTTTCTATAAAAAATTGAGTGTTTTCATATGCTAGCAAGTCTAATAATGTTTTTTGAACTTCTTCCCCAATACTTCTTTTAATGGTCTCTTTTGAGGTAGCTCTCTTTGGTGCCATGGTAAAAATAAATTTTGGAGAGAAGTGTTTCACAAGTGTGGTACCTGTGGGACAAAAAGGACACTCATGAAAAGAAAACATTAGCTTCAACAAATCTACCTTCAAATTATAAACAAGTAGTAAACCAGGAAATTGTAGAGAAGGCTTACAAAGTTCTTATCCATAAGGGGGACTAGCTGACTATGCGAGCTGTGCATTTCATAGTCGCAACATCCAAGGGTGAAGCTTGAGGCTTGGGACTACACAATGTGTAGTCCCAACCTGGGAAAAGACTGGGAGAGACTGTGCATTGTGAAGTCTGAGTGGACAAGGTGACAGGCTGGCTCTTTGAACTATGCAATGCGTAGTTGGAGCCAACTTGTACTGCACATTGCATAGTTTTGGAGGCCAAGCTTGTGGCTCTAGCCTTAGGATTACGTAGTTCCCAACTAGGCAAGGAAAGATCTAGCCAAAGAAAGTGCAAATTTGCTTTGCGGAAGTGTGAAAATTGAGCAGAAGTGAGTGATGATGTGAGCTTGAGTGAAAAACTAATTAAGTATGAATGAGTCAATGTGGATCAAGTATAGAAACTGATCAAACAAAAGGAAAATCAAGTATGTTAGGAGAGTCGTCGCAATGATGACCATTGATGCAAAAACTTGAAAAATATTGTGACACTTGTGAAAGGAAAAAAAAACTTAGAACAACACTTCTACAAGTTAAAATAAGTGGAAACTCCTACAACCATGAAGAGAAATAAGCAAAAAAACACTCAGAGAAGCGAAATAACAAAAAGCGACAGAAAAAGTGACAAAAGATGACAAAATCAAAACTCACATGGAAAAGCGATGATGAATGCATCGAAGGTTCCTTGATGTCCTTGAGAATGTTAGAGCTCCAAGATCGTATGTGAAAACTAGCTCTATAGGCATCAATTAACTATATTTGAGCAAATTAGGGTTTATGCCGCACGTGCCTAAAATCAAGGAAAAGAGACATTTGGAAGAAAAATTTTAAAACAAAAATGTGCCACCTTTGGGAAACTAATGATAGATCCCTATTTCCTAGGGATTCTTTTTTCCCTTTAGATTTTTTATTTTTTTCTTATTTTTGGGAAATTTTCGATGCACACTCTCGGGAAAGACTTCGCAATTCTAGGGAACTAGGAAAATTTCTGGCTCAGTGCACTACGCAAATTTTGAGATTTATGAGGGATTGCAGAGTTTCTGGGCCCAGTGTTGGGATGCCTTACATGATTGTGCATTTTCTTACCTCAAGGTTGGCTGTAGTCTAAACTATGCAATTCCCATTATCAAGGCTACTTGCTCTCAAGGATTGTGTAATTTCTAGAGGCAGGAAAAAAATTGGTGTGAGACGAAGTTGGGAGGTCAACTTGTGAGTTAGAAAAATCAAGAAAGTTGGAAACACAAGAAAAAATGAAAAAGAAAAGTCTTAGTCGAAGCATGAATACCTAGATCAGTGCAAGATAAGCTCTTGTGGATAGGAAGGAAGGCTCCAAAATCAAAGCATAGTAAAACTTTTGGAAGGTGGTTGTTGCTTCTACAACACTAGTGACACACTGGTAGAACTCCAACTCTCTGTATGGATATTGTCTCATGAAAAATAGGTGTAGCTCTTTTGGAATTATTTTTTAATTCATTGATTGACAGAACTTCTTCACCTAGGTTAAGTAAAAGATGTAGTCCCTACCATTCTCTTTATTGTCAATGCACATACCAAACCAATTGATACTGATTTGTTTTGATTAGGGATGAGGATTATATAAATGCACAAGTAAAATAGATTATTAGATTCTTATTTTTCATTTCTGGTGTTGCTCCACTACTAGCAGGCCTGGATAGTACCCTGATGGAGTCACTTCAAGAACACAAACATTTCTCTACTGCTATCTAGCCTAGACAATACCCCTTTCTTCACCTCTTTATGCAAGAAGCGTTTCTCTTCTTTCGCCCTTTATTTCATTTTTCATTTTTTTTTTTCATTTTTATTTGTTCAAAGAACTATGCACATGAGCTTATTTATTTCATGGGGATGGAAGAGGGATCCCAACTGTATTTTACATCATAATATCATTGACTAAAGAAATGAAATATTCACATAGAGAGCGAATAAAAAAATAACCAAGCATTAATAGCAGTACAAATTCCTCATGGATTTCACCCAACTTGTCTGAGAATCCAAACACGGTCTCATGTGGAAATTGCCCTATAACTAAAAAGAAAATGAACAGAAGGAAAGAAGTAGAACAGAGAGTAAAATAAAGCAAATCAAAGAAACAAACAAGAAAAGAAAACAAATACTCATACTCCTAACCTAACAGTGAATGGGCTAGGTTCACGTGAAATGATACTTCCATTGTATTGGTGAGCACCAGTATTGCAGCAATAATGTTGCAACTCCTGGGCTTCCTACTTTACTTTTTATCAGCCCGGTAGTTCGTAATAAACTTGGAAGCGATAGTACTATATGCACAAGTGATAGTTCTTACTACAGGCTGTCACTTGGTCAGCTCGCGCAAGATCAGTAGGAGCTCAAGACAACTTATATGAATTCTAGAAGAAGTTTTATATGTGATGAAAGAAAGGAAAGCTTACTCTATAGAGGCTACTCTACTTGCAGAAAGAGAAAGAAGACTAAAATGCAAAGTAAACCTAACAAACCCTAATTAACCAACTAATCCTATCTTTGCAGAAAGAGAGATGACAAACCATGAAATGAATGCTATTAATTAATCTAGGAAGAAAACAACATCTACTCAAGCTATTTCTAGAAGGAAATGAGAAAAACACATATTTTTGGATTTTTATGTTTTTTTAGGTGAAATTGTCATGCATGTACTTTATTTGTTTGTGAATGTGGCAATGATTAGGTGGTGATGGAGGGAAACAATGGAGTTTTCATAGGTGTAGGAAGGTGTGGAGGGGTCCCAGGAGGTCCCAGTGGCCTCTTGGAGGCTTTCCCTATAGTCAGACTTCAAAAAGACACCTATAGGAAAATATACAGGAGGCTGCAGGGGATCTAGAGGAGGTCTATAGGATGTCTACAAGAGGATACCAAGAGCTGTTTTAGAGGTTTTGAAGGTCAGATAATGGGTGGAAAGGGTAGCTGATGGCTAGGAGGATGTGTTAAGGTGTCTAAGGTTCATCGAGGAAAATTAGGGAAGAGAAAGATGGTTGGACTTGTTCAAGGAAAGAGAGGAACGTTCTTGAGAAAAGTGTAGAAAATTAAGGCAGATTTGGGAGGGACTTTGGATGACCTATGGAACATGGATCAAAAAGATATGGTGATGGATAATTGGTTGACTTATTTTAGATTTTAGGTTTCTGTGGAAGTTTTTTGCAGTGGTAAGATCCGGATTATCCACAGTTTTGTGTTCATTCTATCGACGTTTCAAACCCCAAAGGGGGTCCATGATTAGGACAAATCAGATAGATAGAATATGAATGAAAGATTATTAAGAGAAGGAGCCATGCGCCTGGATATAAATAAACCAAGAACCCTAATTTTATATAAGGGCCGACACTTGATTTCTAATTTAAACAAAAAAATTAAATTTTTTTTATTTAATTAATTATCTAATTATTCAATATTAGCTAAGGTTTTAATTTTTTAATTATGAATTTTTATTTTATTATCTATTTATTGATTATTTTAGTTTAGTTCTTTTCATTTTTATTTTATTAATTAATATGAATTTAATTATAAATTATTTATATATTTAATTAAATTAATATAAATTATTAATTATTAATTATTTTGGCCTTCCTTTAATTAATCAATTATCAATTATCAATTAATTAATTAATTAATTTCTAATTTTTATTTTATTTATTTATAAATTAAATGTTAAATCTTATTTTTATTATTTGATTAATAAATTACCAATTTTATTTAATATTCTTTTTTAAATTAAGAATTAATTAAATAATATAATAAATAATTAAATAATTCTGCTTTCAATTAATTAATTTAATTTAAATTCTAATTAAAAAGAATTTATTTTAAAATCTGGTTGACTTATTGTCAGCAAAGATCTACTACAAGAGAACTGAAAATCAAGCTCTGAAACTAAGCAAGCAAAGAAACTAGCTACACTAAAAAACAAATTTGTTCATCAAGCTAGTCTAAATTCTGATCTAGGAAAGTAAATGTTGAACAATGCTATATGGAAAGAAAGAATGGAAAGAATTTTATTGTAAATACAGAAATGAGCATGATGAAATAGATCTACAACACAAGCATTAACCTTCTAACAAGCTGCAACACTAGAAATCCTATGGAAAAGACAAATCTGTGTTTTTTGTGGCAGCAATAGGGTCTTGGCCTCAGTTCATGGTCCCAAAGGGGAGAAAGGAGGTCAAGGCTCTGTTGATGGCATTTTTGTACATTCTTCTATCACTATTCAACCTGCGACAAAAAACTGAAATGGAAACAACTTTTGGAATTACCAAAAGAAACCTATTCTTAACTAAGAAAGAAATCTATCTACTGGCAATGAATTCATAAACTGAAACAAAAAATATAAATACAAAACAAGAGGTGCTTCAATACTTGGATTGGGCCCTAACCCATGAGCTTTAGCTCTCTGAGGTAACTCAGTGCTAACTCAGAAACAAACTCATCTTCATTATCAAAATAACAGTAAGGTTACATGAAACTATCTACAAACGTAAGCTCGAAGTTGAGCAGAGCAAAGCTGCAACAAAAGTGTGAAAATTTGACTAACATCCAACAACCTAATGAGGCCCTAGGCCTCTCTACTTATACAACTATAGCTCCCAACATCTCCCTTAAAATCAGGGAGGCTTGGCTCCCAACACTTGAGATAGACAGCAGTTATCCTCCACTTGCTCAACTGCCTCTTTGGTGCATTGATGTGGCTACTTGTGCTCCAAGCTTTCTGAAGGAGAATTTGAAGTAGGGAGTCATAAATGAGGGGGAAACCCTCCTATAAATCCTCTCCCTTGTCTTTGTTGAGATTGCAACAAGATGATGGAGCTTAGTGGAAAGGAGTCGCCTTCACTAAGTGGGCCCGCAGGCAAATTATGGCGCAAAGTCTATTTTTAGACTATGTCTATTTTTAGACATATGGATCATGTCTATGAGTTGCAGGATACTGTTTATGGATGATTAGTCAAGTTGGAAAAAATAGATAGATTTCTATTTTTAGACAACAACGGTGACACTGTCAAGTCTAATTATAGAGCAGTCAAATATTATTAGCTTATAATAATATTTAGACTATAAACTTTATCTTATTCTCTTGGAGCAATTCAGTTTGAGCTACAGATGTGGCACATGCAGCTGTTAGAAGGAGATACATTTTCTTTGTGGGTCAGTTGATTTGTTGCATGCATGACTTCAGTTAGAACTCAATCAATTGAGTTTGGTGGAGTTGATTGTGGAGGTGATGGAGTTGTGTTCAGTTTGACTTGGTTAAACTAGTTGTAATTAGTCTAATTGCAAATTGACTAATGATGAGTTGTTAAACTAATTATTAACTCATAATGCAACTAAAGAATACATCAGTTAACTCAGTTGCATGTCAGTGCATGTTCATTTCAGCAGGGACAGGTGTTAGAGGATCATATTGCTATCAGTTGTGACTATAGTTGTGCATGAGGATTTGCACAATCAATGAGATTGAGTTATGCCAATGAGAATTGGCCAATACCAAGTGATTATAGCCTCTGCTCACGTGATTCCCAGTGTGAGTGATTCTTTTGAGGTAAATACGAGTTTGGTTCAACCATTCTCATCCATTCTTGAGCAGGGATTGAGCAGTGGAGGCAAGCAAGCAGTGAAATATATTTGGAGATCAGATCTGAGCTGTATTGTGTGTAACAGGTGGAGCTGGTTCTGGATTCTTGTGAGAAGTATTGACTATTGTAATGTTACATGTTCTCAGTCATTAATATATAGATAGTGTGGGGTTTTCAGCTGTAAGCTTTCCCCGGGTTACATACTGTGTTAATGTGTGCATGCTCTTGATGTTTTATTGTTATTGATGCTGCTATATTGATGATCAACGTAGAGGAGCTTATGTATTGTGTATATATTCCACAATAGTACATGATCAGGATAATATCCATTGAATATGTGTTTATTATTCAAAATTTCTACATGGTATCAGAGCCAAGTTGATCATCAGATCTACTATTCAGGAAGTGTTTACATTCTATTTCTTCAGGCAGAGTCTATAATTGGGCCAGGTAGCCTCTGGATTCATCATTCCTTTGGAAGGTGAGATATCCAGTGAATGCCCATACAGTCAATCTTTGTACAAGAAATACCTTGTTCTCACGAATTCTAGGTTGGAAGCGGTTGAGTTGGAGCTGGTGGAATTCGATTGTAGCAGTGTTTTCTTGGTGTCAAAACTAAGATGTCTTTCACAGGATTGCGATTGGAGTATGCCCTTGAGGGCAGTATGAACTATATTGCATGGAAGGATAGGATGGAGGCAGTATTGGATGACAACGGGCTAAAGGAGTTCATAGAGACGGATGTCCCAAAGCCTACAGATGCTACTCAAGCTGATGCTTGGCAAAAGAAGACCACAAAATGTCGAAGGATTCTGTTGGAGGGCGTGAAGCATCACATTGTGTCTAGCCTCCATGGAAAGGCTGCTCCATATTTGATGTGGAAGTCGTTAACAGAATTATTCCAAAGCAAGAGCGATCAGATAAAGCTGGCGCTCAAAGATAAACTCAGAAACATCAAATGCGAGAAGGGTGATAGTATGCCCAAGTATCTCACGAAGTTCACTCAGTGTCGAGATGAGCTGGGAAGTGTGGGGGTTACTGTCGATGATGAGGACTTGGTGAGCTTGGCTCTCCTTGGTCTTTCGAAGAGTTGGCATTACTATTAGGACTCTGTCAATGGTCGGGAGAAATTGCCAGGATGGGAAAGACTATGGTCAGATCTTGTGCAGGAGGAGATCAAGCGGAGTACCAGGGACAGATCTTCATCAAAGGGAGCTGATGAAGAAAATTGCGCTTTGGTTGCTAAAGCAAAGAAAGGGAAGAGAAAGAAAGCTTCTCAGTCTGGTGTGAAAGGCAAGAAGTAGGACATGTCTAAGGTGAAGTGTTTTCACTGTCACCAACACGGACACTATGCCACTAATTATCCGCAGAAGAAGAATAACAACCAAGCTACTGGATCTGCAGCAGGAGAGGCTCTAGCCTCACAGTTTGAGCTTGATTTTTCATTGATCGCATGCTTGGTTTTAATTGTGATGGAATCGGCGTGGTTCTTGGACAGTGGTGCGTCTTTTCACATGATGGGAGATAAAGATTTGTTTTCTGATCTGGAGGACAAAGATCTTGGAGTGCACATCGAGATGGGCGATGATGGTAGATACGGTGCGATCGGTATCGGTACCATTTCCTTCGAGAGGGAGTCTGGTAAATCCTTCGTATTGAAGGAAGTCATGCATTTTCCAGGATTGAAGAAGAATCTTATCTCTGTGGCGATGTTAGAATACAAGGGGTATGATGTTGTTTTCAGCAAGGGAAAAACTTTCCTATGCAGCAAGACAATTGGTGAGACCCGGAAGATAGGGGTTCGAGTAACGAACCTTTATCAGTTGCATGTAGATGGATGCGCAACAATGGCAGGAAAGGTAGAAGGATTAGTGAGTTGGGATGATGGCGAGTTGTGGCACAGGAGATTGGGTCACCTTCACCATGGAGCCTTGAAGATACTGCAGTAGATCACTACAGGGCTTCCTAAAGGCAAACTTGCGCAGTCAGATCAATGCAAGGGGTGTACTTTGGGGAAGTTTGTGAAAGCCACCTTTCACGAGAAGGATAGTCGTGCCACGACGATCTTTGAGAGAATTCACACAGACGTGTATGGACCTTTCTCAGTTGCTTCGACCGCAAAACACAGGTATTATGTGATTTTTGTTGATGATTTCTCTCGTAAGTGCTGGATCTTCTTCATGCAGAAGAAGAGCGAGACATATTCAAAGTTCTGTGAATTCAAAGAATTGGTCAAGAAGGAGTCAGGGAAGAAGGTAAAGGCTCTTAGGAGTGATAATGGTGGTGAATACATCTCGGATGAGTTCAAGGATTTCTGCAAGGCAGAAGGGATTCAAAGAGAGCTTATAGCTCCCCATAACCCACAGCAGAATGGGGTAGCTGAGCAGAAGAACAGAACGATCATGGGTGCTGCATGGGTGATGTTACATGATCAGGGCCTACCCCTTCACTTGTGGGCAGAAGCATGCAATACAACAGTTTATGTGCAGAACCGTTGTCCTCATAAGATACTTGGCATGAGTACACCCGAGGAGGCTTATTCTGGTAAGAAGCCTGATCTTTCTCATTTGAGGATTTTTGGTGCTAACATTTACATGCATGTGACAAAGGATGCCAGGAAGAAGTTGGAGCTGACCGCAGAGGTTGGGATATTTGTGGGGTACACTGCTACGCCCCACAACTATCGTGTGTATTTGCCAGACAGTGGTAAAACTGTTGTGTGACAGGATATAAAATTTCAGGAGGAGAAAGCCATGAAGTGTTCGCTTGATAGGGAGCTACACTTGCATGCAGATGAGGAGCTATTAGTTCCTAAGGATGAGCTTCAGGATGTGGATCAGCCATAGGAAGAGTTTCATGGAGTGGAAGAGACCACTCAAGCAGCGCCAACCATCAGAGGGCGAAAGCGCTTGACAAAAGCTGAGCAATTGGCTCAAGATGCAGAGAAAGCTGTAGGACCACCTACAACCCAACGTAGACAGAGACAGTCACCTGATCGGTACACTGGATACATGGCTCTTATGAGCAAGTGTGTTGTGACTGAGCCATCCTCTTTCAAGGAAGCTGTGGAGGATCCCGCATGGGTAGACGCCATGGTGGAAAAGTATGATTCTATTGTCAGAAACAGTGCATGGGAGATTGTTCCTAGACCGGAAGGGAAATCAGTGGTGGGTTCGAGATGGATCTACAAAGTTAAGCAGGCAGCTGACGGGAGTGGGGAGAAGTACAAGGCAAGATTTGTTGCCCGAGGCTTTTCACAGATTGAGGGGATCGATTATGAGGAGACCTTTGCACCTGTCGCAAGGTATTCTTCCATACGGACGATTCTTGCTCTCTCAGCATAGATGGGATGGCACATTCATCAGATGGATGTGAAGACTACATTCCTCAATGGAGTCATTGAGGAGGAGGTGTACATTGAGCAACCCGAAGGCTTTGAAGTCTTCAGGTAGTGAGTCGCATGTGTGCAGGCTCAAGAGAGCTTTGTATGGGTTGAAGCAAGCACCATGTGCTTGGTACACACAGATAGACAGCTATTTCACTGGACTTGGATTCTCCAAGAGCGAGGCGGATCCTAACCTATACC
>APFE030902154.1:0-34776 GCA_000404065.3 Pinus taeda | reverse complement strand
ATAAAGAGAGAGCCCTCTCCGATTGCAGGTGGGCTAGAACCTGCAATCCAAAGATTGGTTTGTGGTTACCTCGGCCGTATCCCTATTAGGAGCCTAGGGACAACCTGAGTGATAACATGTAGAACTTAGCAGTTGATTTGTGTGCATGACTAAGTAGAAAAAGCCAGAAAATAATCCCAAACCTCTACCCAAGCCTAATAAAGCTAAGGGGTTGGTGACCCTTGGCCGATCAACCTTTATAGAAAAAATCATGAAGAAAGAAGAATCTCAACCTTTAGTAGGACCTAGAAAAGTTACTTCTAGACAGCCTGCTCGTTCCCTTCAGGCCACAGGATCACCATCTATAGAGTTTGTTGAGGTGCATAGTCAAACCGAAGAGCAATATTTTCAAGAAATTGAAAATTCTAGCTCAAAATATTTGCAAGAAGGGAACCTTAGCAACCTCTATGAAGGAAGAGGATAAACAAGAGAAACAAGAGAAACAGGAGAAACTGAAGAACCAAGATCTCCTCTTGGGATAATTCAGCCATTAAATAGCCTAGATAAGGGAAGCGCTGCAAAAATCATTTATATCGAAGTTGAAGAAACTCAAGAACCTGAATCCTCGCAGACATTAGGCACTCTCATCATCCCAGATAAAGGAAGTGTTGTTAAGGGCATTCCCATTAGAGCCATTCCCCCTCGACAACCTAGGAATACCCTCCTCGATATCCCAGAAGGCTATTGGCATATATTTGACCAAATGGCCCAGAACCAGCCAAACACCCAAACCTCTACATTACAATACCCCATTGTGGATACAGCAACTAATGCACCTATGAAAGAAATTCCTCTCCAGCATATCCCTACATTTCATGGCCTTACATCAGAAGATCCGGATGCATTGTCATTTGAATTTGATGTGTTGTGTAGAGGATATGACTATACCACCGATCCCTAGAAACTGAAATTATTTCCCTCTACATTAAAAGGGGTTGCTTTAAGATGGTTTATGGGATTGGATGGTGGTGTTATAAATTACTGGGACCAAATGAAAGAGTCCTTTCTAAAAAATCAGGATTATTGTAGGTCTAGAGAGTTAAAAGATGAAATATTTAAGATGATAACTAGACCGAATGAAACATTAGAAGAGTATGTTGAACGTTTCCAGTATAATCTTCAAAGATCTCCTTATGCATCATTACCCTTACCTGATAATGTATTAAAAAAACATTAATTAGGGGAATGAAGGAACAATGGATTGAAACACTAAATACTATGGGAAAAGGAGATATTTATCAGGAAAAAATTTCTGACATTATTAATCTATGTATCAGGAGATCGAGAGGCAGAACAAGACTAAAACCAACAGAACATGACCGGTTTGCAAGAGATAAAAAAATTTCTGCAGAAGGAGTAACTCGTGCAGAAATTGGAAATTTATTAGAAAATTTTAAAATTGACATATTGGGGACACTGACAACACAACTTGATATTATGCAGACCAAACAAAAGCAAGCAGAGGCAGAACAGAATTTGGTAATCTTCTGTCCCAGATGCAGAAAGAAACACAGCCATAAGGAGTGTCCATTAGATGCAGTCCAAGTTTGTGCCATTTGTACAAAAGACCACTCTATAGAGAGTTGTCCCTCACTTCCTGGATTGAAAGCAATATACAAGGAAGCAGAAGAAGAGCCAGAACCAGTGTATCTACTCAATCAACGCCGTCAATGGCAGTCGCGACAATCAGGTATGTTCTCAAATCCAACTTCTTCTTTTCAGCCTCCACAATATCATGCTCAACAATATAATACAATGTGGCAAAATCAACCTTCCTTCCCGAATTGGTCACAACAACCATTTCCTTCATCATATCCATGGCCAAATCAAGCAAGCCAACCCAATTGGGGAAATTTTCGCTATACCCCACCATATTGGCAAAACAATGTATATTCAACACAATGGTCCCCTCCTACTTCACAGAGTCAAGCCTAGCAGACAAATTGGCAAAGACCGATGAATCAATCAGTAGGAACCATTCCACTCCCTCAACCTACATTGCCAGTATTACAAGAAAACCCCCAGTCTAACTTAAGACCGCAACTCCCAGCCCAATCCAACCCTAATCCAAATAACAGACTGGTCCAATCTATTCAAATAATTGAAACATCAGAGATAGGAACCGATCTAAGGGAGTGTAATGACCTTCAATTAAGATCTAGGCGCATCATTGAAATAGAGGGAGATAAAACCTCTCAAGTTGTAAATCAGTTACCTATAGAACAACAGCCACAAGAAGAGGATGTGACCAGACAACAAATTCGTGATCAAGCAACCACATCCTCTCCCCCATTCCCAGAACGATTAATTATACTTCAACCTCTACAACATCTTGATTTTGACATTCTAGGAGAACTAAAAGATTTGTACATAAAAATCCCACTCCTCCAAGCCATTTAAGACATCCCAATATATGCAAAGATTATCAAAGAGCTATGTATAACAAAACCAAGGAGGAAAATAACAAATAACCCAACAGTCCAAGTAGTTGGCACCTTATCCAACCTATTATCAGGAAGAGAAACACCCATTAAATATGAAGACCTAGGAAATACAATAGTAACTGTACAAATCAATGGACAAACCTTCTCAAATTCCTTAGTTGATCTAGGAGCTGCAATCAATATCTTAACAACCACCACTTGCCAAAAACTGGGCATTACATCAATAGAACCGACCTCCACTTTATTAGAATTGGCTGACCAATCTGTGGTTAGGCCAGAAGGCACACTACATGATGTCATGGTATCAATTGACTCTTGGGAGTATCTTGTCGATTTTATGATAATAAACCCCAAAAACCAACTTGATGGACATCCATTGATTTTAGGCATACCTTGTCTTGCAACTGTCGATGCTTATATTGGTTGCTGACAAGGTAGTATGGCCATAACTATGGGGGCAAATATCAAGAATCTAGCTTTATATCCTCTAGCACAGCCAAGCGTCGCAATAATAAAAACTAACAAACATCATGTATCATACCTCACCGAAAATATTAGATCTCCATCAACCATAGAATAGGGGCTCGATTTCAAAGACCAAACAGAAGATGATGCCATTAACAGTTTTATTAGCCAAGCTGAATCTAGATCCCACATACAATGTCACATGATATAAGCATCATTTGATAATGAATTAGAAGAATATCCTCTTAAAGATACACACGATCAAACAATACCTACTACCTTTGTCTCAAATAGAAAAATTGTAGAAATTGAGCCAGGAAAGACTTTAAACATTAATGCCAACCTGACTTCTGAACAAGAAGAGAAGCTCATCCAACCACTGAGAAAATACAAAGAAACATTTGCATGGGACTATCCTGATATGAAAGGAATTGATCCCCAGTTATGTACACACCACATTTACATAGAAAAAGATGCGAGACCTATTCACCAACCACAAAGGATTCTTAATCCTCATCTAAAAGACATTGTAAAAGCTGAACTTCAAAAACTTTTAGATGTGAACTTCATCTACCCTATCTCTGATAGTAAATGGGTCTCTCCACTAGTTGGAGTATTTGTGTAGATTATAGAGGACTAAATAAAGCAACACAAAACGACCACTTTCCGCTTCCATTTATTGACCAAGTATTAGACACTTTGGCAGGAAAGAAATTCTTTTCTTTCTTAGATGGATTCAGTGGATATAAGCAGCTTTAGATTGCCCCTGAAGACCAGGACAAAACTACTTTTACTTGTCCTTGGGGAACATTTGCCTATAGAGTTCTACCTTTTGGCTTATGCAATGCCCTTGCCACATTTCAAAGGGCTATCCTCAGCATCTTTTCAGATTTAATAAATGAAGGACTTGAAGTATACATGGATGATTTTACGCCATATGGAGATGATTTTGACCCAGCATTGGACACACTGGAAAAAGTGCTGCAGCGCTGCATTGCCACCAGGATTTGTTTGAGCCATGAAAAATGCTATATGATGATGACTGATGGACTTATTCTAGGTCGTTATATCTCAGCAGCTGGCATACAGGTAGACCTAGCCAAAATTCAAATAATTTTGCTAATTCCCACTCCTACCACTGAAACAGAGGTACACAGCTTTCTTGGATTTTCTGGTTATTATAGAAGATTTATAGATCATTTTTCGCATATTTCTGTACCTCTATATGCACTGACAGGTAATGTTGACTTTCTTTGGATAGAAAAATGCGACCGTGCTTTCTAAGATTTGAAAAAGATTGTGTCAACAACCCCACTCCTTAGAGGTCCAAATTGGGACCTACCATTTCAAATTTCATCAGATGCTTCAGATACAGCTATTGGAGCAGTCCTTGGGCAGGAAGAAGATAAAAAACCATATGCAATTTATTATATTAGAAAGAATTTCTCTCCTGCTAAATTGAATTATACTGTTACTGAAAAGGAATTTTTAGCTATAATACATGCTGTCAATAAGTTCATGCATTACATTACTGGATATCTTGTTATCTTGTATACAGATCACTCTGCAATAAAATACTTAGTAAATAGACCAATCACAAATGGTAGAATAACTAGATGGATGATTTTATTGCAGGAATTCAATATCACAATCAAGGACTAACCTGGAAAAGAAAATCCTGTAGCTGACTTTCTCTCGCGAATGCCAAAAACAGTGGATGCAGCAGCAGCTGAAGATCAATTTCTAGATGAACATTTGTTTGTTGTCACTGTTAAAAAACCCTGGTATGCTGATGTTGTGAATTACTTAGCAGTATGCAAATTACCGAAACATCTGACCCCCAATGAACGAAAACAAATTGTCCAGCGAAGTACTTGATTTTCTTGGATTGGGGGCTACCTGTTCCATACAGGGGCATATATGCACATCAAGAGATGCATCCGCAAAGATGAAATTTTTGAAATTTTGAAAGCTTGTCACGACGGACCATGTGGTGGACATTTCTTCGATCAAAGAACTGGACATGAGGTGCTGCAAATAGGGTATTATTGGCCCATGATATTCAAACATGCAAAGAAGTTCGTTCAAGCTTGTGACAGTTGCCAAAGAGTAGGACGCCCTGGACAGTCCGATGAAATGCCCCTGAATCCACAACTAGTTATTGAGCCATTCGAGCGATGGGCCCTCGATTTTGTTGGTCCAATTAACCCATCATCGAACCAGAAAACATATATTTTGGTAGCAACAGGATATCTCACCAAATGGGTTGAAGCAGAGGCATTACCAAGAGCTATAGAGGATTCCGTCATATAGTTCTTGTTCCATATATTTGTGCGATATGGGCTTCCAAGAGATATAATTACAGATGGTGGACCACAGTTTCCTGGTTACAAGATTGCTGCAACATTAAAAAACTATCATATCCAGCATAAAATTACTACTCCATACCACCCATAGGCAAATGGTCAAGTAGAAAGTAGCAATAAAATAATAGAAGCAATCCTAACAAAAACCATTGTGTCACATAGACGCGATTGGGCTGCAAGATTACCATAAGCCTTGTGGGCTTACAGAACAACATTGAGAAGCACTACCGGCTATTCACCATACCAACTGGTGTTTGGATAGGAACCCATCTTTCCCATAGAATTCGAAATACAAACACTGCGAATAGCACAAGAAGTCGGTCTAGATCTAAACGAGGCACATATTAATAAATTACAGCAGATCAATGAGCTAGATGAAATCAGGCTCTCTGCCCTTTAACACACTGCATTGATCCAACAACAATGAGCTAAATGGCATGACACCCTCATTAAAAAGAAAGTCTTCTGCGAAGGAGCTTGGGCGCTCCTATACAATTCTAGGTTTCAGGATTTTCCGGGAGGCTTCAGACTTGTTCGTTGGGGCCATATGAAATCCAGAAGGTACATGATAATGGCACACTTACTCTAATTACCATAGACAGATCTGGACATACCTTCAAGGCAAACAGCCACCGAGTTTGACTATACTACAAACCACTTACTCAAGAATCCTTCTACCAGCAACTCCGGGAAGACTCCAACATGCAAATTTTGGAGGAGGAAGAGAAATCTTCCTCAGCTCTGGTTCATTAAGTGATTCACCTGGTTCTTACATTCTGTACATAATTCCTTTGTTTTGTTAGCATAAATTATTCTCTGTACATATTTTTTTTTGCATTTGCACTTTGCTGTTCCTTTTAGGAAGAAACAACATTCTCACCGCCTTGCTGTTCCTTTTCGAAGAATCAGCAATTCCATTGTTTTTGCTGTTCCTTTTAGAAGGAACAACACCTTCACCATTTTGTTGTTCCTTTTTCCAAAAGAACAACACTGTCATTTTTTTGTTGTTCCTTTTCTGAAGAAACAACACTTGTGTGCACTTTTGCTTTTCTGTTGTTCCTTCCACTTTTGTTTTTCTGCTGTTCCTTTTTCCAAAGGAGCAACACTTTCATTTTGATGTTCCTTTTCCGAAGGAACAACACTTTTGTTTTAGCTCTTCCTTTTTCACTTTCATTTTGCTGTTCCTTTTCCAAAGGAATAACACTTTTGTTTTTCTACTGTTCCTTTTTTTTTTCCGAAGGAACAACATTGTCATTTTTGCTGTTCCTTTTCCAAAGGAACAACACTCTTGGTTTTTGTTGTTCCTCTTTTCCGAAGAAACAACACTTGTATTTTCTGTTGTTCCTTTTCCAAAGGAACAACACTTGCGTTTTTTCTGCTGTTCCTTTTCAAAAGGAACAACACTTGCATTTTTCTATTGTTCCTTTTCTTTCTGAAAGAACAACACTTGTATTTTCTGTTGTTCCTTTTCCAAAGGAACGACACTTGCGTTTTCTGTTGTTCCTTTTCCAAAGAAACAACACGTATTTTTTTTCTTTTCCTTTTTGAAATGACAACATTTTCATATTCCTTTTACTTATGCTTGTTCTCCTTGTTGTTCCAATTAAAAGACAGTTGCTATTCCTCTCAATATACAACAATTTCGAATCTTTTGGAGCACAACTATACACTTATGCAATGGATACAAAACTAGAGCATACTGAAATAAAAAAAATTACATAAAATCGCTATTTTTACAAGAAATTTCTTTGAATTGATAAGAGGAAAGAGGAAAGAACACAATTATTCATCACTTTTTTGTCATTATTCTACTAATACTTATATGATTGGTTATCTTTATCATGGTGGTTCTTTTTAAAATTCCCATAATCTTCTTTGATCATTATTAAAGAATGAGAACAAAGGGTATATTTTTCTGTTGAGATGTTAAGACTTCTTCCACCATTCCTACTCTTAAGGAGTGTTGAACCACCCTTTGTGTATAAATAAGAAATTACTTTATAAAAGAGAAAAAAGAGAAAAATATTTATATGATTTGTTCATATGGGTTGTCAAATGAAGGAAGGGAGGTCTCATCAAGAGCCAACCTACCATGATCATAAGGAAGAAAGTGAAGTGGCATTCCCACTATGGCCACCACACCAGGGATATGATCCAAGAGGCACATCAGAAAAAATAAAGAGTCCTTGGAACAGGAGGTCTCATCATGAGCCAGCTTACCCACCTCTCACTCCTTCCTCGTGAATGGCATTATGGTTTAACTGGTTACCAAGCCAGCATAATGACCTCCATTTTGACATTGCACAACACTTCCTATGCATACACAAAGGATCATGGTTCCGTGGGTGAAACAAACAACTTTGTAAAGGTTATGGACACCTATGGGCAACAGAGCTCTGTTGATGGTATTGAAGTCACATTCCTTATACACCAATAGAAATCATCAACACCCTTCTTGGTCTTATACCTTTGTAATAGGTCAAATGAGATTACGTATATCACTTCCCTAAACCTTTAAACACATGAAAATGTATTATAACCAATCATGACAGAAAGGTTGATAATGACTGCATCAGACTTTTTGTGCACGTCAGTTGTCCTATCCTCCCAGCCTCGCATCATATCACTACATTCTCTTATTTGTTAAGCGATCCTATTATACACCTCGATTTCAGCAACCTGCTCCTTTTGTAAACATGGCATTTCGGTATACGCTGTTCCTTTATGACTCTATACCATGGTAGTTCGGCATGCTGCTCCCTCATTTGACGACCGAGAACGACCTATCACATTGCAGGGGGGAAGTAGGTGACCTCATAATTTGCTGGTATATGTGTCAGACTATTATTCAGAAAATTTTCACTTGGGAATAGCAAGGTTTAACGGTATATCGTTTTTCAATTTGCATGACTTGCTGTTCCTAAGCTATTTCCATATTATGCTCTACAACAATTAGTAAGTGACTCAGGATTTGAACGAGCCTTGTTGTTTCATTATTTTCTCTGTATTTCTAATAGTTTGAACAACTTGTTGTTCCATTGCCATCTCTGCATTTTTACAGTGTGCTAAAACATGGGAGGAAGATCAATTCAGAGAGAACCACAAGTATTGACAGTTTCTGATGCTGCACGGGAAATCCTGACAAGGGTAGGATGGCTATTTTATCTCAATTGTTTACAAGAATCCAACGAGACCGTAATAATAGAATTCTTGTAGAACTTACAAGAATATCACTCCACGGTAAGAGGGAGACACATAGCAGTCACCAATGACATAATTGCAGAGGTCTCGGGACTACCAGCCACTAGACCTGTGTGGAATCTAAAGAAGGAGAGACTGCGAAAAATCATAAAAATCTTCCAAGATGAAGGCCAGAACCTGACAGTAAGAGGAAAGGGAGTTCTACCAGTAGCACTAGGAGAGCCGTGGGCAGAATTCGCAAAGATCATCCAGAGCTACATCACCTGTGAAGGCAATAAAGACGTGGTAAGAACATGACACCTTAAACTTTTAGCCGTATTAAAAAAGAAATACTCTATGAATTTACGTGCATTTTTAAATTCTTTACTACATGATGTTTCCCAGAGCATGAAAAAATCACGACACGTAGAATCGGTTGTAAGTCACCATGGGCTGATACGACTGATAGTTAGCTACAGTCTTACTCAGTAACAGAGCATATGGGAAGAACTAATTGCCACGATAGATAAGGGACTGACTTTGCTAGCCCCAAAACGAAAACATGCTACCAGTACATCGAATAGACCATTGAAACAAAGGAAATCAGTTAGATTGGCATGGATCAGAGGGAGGCTGGAAAAATCCCAAGGGACTACCAACCAGCCGGTGGAGATAGATGATTCAGGGGATGAGAAATCCCTGCAATTGGAAGGAGAAGAGAATGAGAAAGAGATGGAGGAAAATGAGGAAGGAGAAATAGAGAAAGAGATGGAGGAAAGTGAGGAAGTAGAAACAGAGGAAGAGACTGAGCGGTTTGGGCAGGCGGAGGAAGAGACGAAGCAACATGAAGAGAGCCCATTGCAAAATCCATTGCAAGAGGATGAAATGGCCCAAATTTTGGCCAATATGGGTGAATATGCCCAACCTCTCAGCCCGCTAGACCTCCACATCGAAGAAGAACCAAAAGAGCATTCTGCTCACAAAAAAATGCATTCGAAGAATTGTGCGACGAGGAAGAAGAAGAAGAGAATCATTTCATTCATTATGAAAGTATAACTGGAGAGAAAAGTGATGAAGATATAGAAGAGGAAAAATCTGTTCCCAACCAGATTACACTGGAAGAATTTCATTGAGAAGAAGGGGTGGAAAAGGAAGTCACCTAGGAAATAACAGAACCAGCTAGGGTTTTCACTCCTAAGCAACCCAATTAGAACAACGAAGAGGCACCCTAACAAAGAAAACCAGGGAATTGGCCAAGACAATAGTCTAGGCTCGAGTAAATAGATAGTTGTTCCTTCTAAGAAAATAGAAGAAATTAAAAGATTACAAAAATAACAACAAAGACTACTGAATGTGATAGCACGACTTCGACAACAAATCAGGGTTTTGAAAATGAGAAAGAGAGAAAAAAGGACTTCGGGGGTAAGACATGCAACCACTCCGGCGAGACCCCTCAAGAAAAGGGTTAGGAGGACTCAAGTCTAGCCTGCCGTTGAAAACCAAAAGGAACAACATTCAGCTATTGCCCATGTTGAAGTGCAAACAGATGGTATATCAGCCTGTGACAAAGAAGTTCAGACAGAGGCACATTCCTTTGAAAAAACTCAAACCATAGTTACGGAATGACGCAATAAGAAGATTCAAGTGAACCTCTCGCCTACAACTACCATGTGGGAGAGTGATCCGAGGAGAGTAACGCTACGAGAGGGTTTGATGCAAGTTCAACAAGCAGTAGAAAAACTTATAGAACAAACAGTTTTTCGAGAAAATTATGAAGAATTACAACAACAGCTAAGGAATGTCAATTTATTCGAAAGCCAGGCTTTTGAAGGATGGCAAAAGGAAGAAGAAAAAGTCGCAAAGGTAACTCATAGGTTAGATGTAGTTATCAAGCAGATGGATACCTTATGCTCTTTGTACACTGATGTCCTAGCATGTAGAGCCCCTGCTAAGAATTATGCTTTGTTTTTAATGGAACGATATTTGCAATTGAAAATTAATGCTGTCAAAGGAGGAACCCCTATACAAATTAATATTATTGATGATTTTATAAATTGTTGTAAGCACTATGGAGTAAAGGTTCAAAGATTATTGTGTGAATTCTATCTGCATAACCTTGTGTTAGATCAAGAGACAGAGCAGAACCCAACCCTTTCATTGGGGATATCCAATTGTAGGCATTTATTTCGTTTGGAGTTAATAAAATCAAATGGCTTAAATCCTATAATGCCAAAGACAAGAAAACAGATTAGATTTATGGGTAAGAGCTGATCCTAGAAATCTAGTGCAGTTATGGAGGAAACATAGGAAATTCATGAGGAGTCCAGGTGTGATTGAAGCATTAGGACCCATTCATACAACAATCAATCGACAAGGGATAAAATACTTCTTTACCATCAAAGACCTTGCCATTGACGCTGCTAAATTTTGATATCAGATTTCTAATCCAAATATCCAACTCAGGGAACCATTTAATTATGAGAACTTTAAGTTAGTCGCTGATCGCTTGAGCCTCTATGGTGATCTTATCTTGATTGCAGGGCCATCTTGGTTAGTATATAGGTTCCAGAGTCCGATTATTTGGCACCCTGCACCTATATACCAAGCCCTATATGAGATGCCTGAGGGTCAGACAGGACATCTTTTTGAACACCTAGCTAGGCATCATGGCTGTAGACCACCACATGAGATCTTGTCTCCAGCCTGCTCTCTCACCACCTTACATGTCTACTACAATGTTTTCATGAGGGCATGAAAAAGGTTAAGCAGGGGGTGTGTGGAGTACTGAAGAAGGTATGTTTTTATCAATTATTTTTTCATCTTTTCTTTAAAACTCATAACCTCTTTTCATCATAAACTAGGTAGATAATAAGAAATCATGACAAAATCTATGGGATTTATATGCAACACAAAACTACTAATAATTGCCATTTTCTTATGCAGGAAAAGGAAAAAACGAAAGACTACCATCCCAAAGGAAAAGACAGGGCAAAGTTAACTATTGTCCCTTTGGTAGGGAACCACATGCAAACAAGGCGATCCAAATTGAAGCGTATCAACCAAGAAAGGGAAAAGGAGATATCGAATCGGTGCAAGAGAACAAATTCATAACTAGGAATTAACAGTTTCGCCAATCCCTCAGGATCCTTTGATCCTGAGGGATCGCTATCTTAACTACTTTTGCATCATTGATATCTTCGCTCGAATGTTATAAGAAGGGGCAGCATTGCTAGCCCGGGGGATGACCTGTTGTTATTTTCTATGTAATTTTCGTTTGTATTTGAAAATTTGATCATCAACTCTCATTGAGAAGTGATCCACTGTAACTCTGTTTTGATGTTTTAATATAAATATGGTTGTCGTTCCATCTTTGATCCTGGAGTAATCTCAAGTGGTGTGTCCCTGGAGGCTAAGGGCCCAGCCCTGGTGGAACACTTGCTCCTGTACCATTATCTCTAAGTCATGTGTGGTTTTCATTGTCAGCTTTGTTTGGTAATCTGATGTGTTTTGCTATTTTACATCACAGTTATGTTATATTTGATTTCTGTTCAATTGAGTAATATTGTTCTCTATGACAGGAATGTTGTATTGTTCATTCTGACTTTGTAATGCATTGTTGTTCCTTTAATCATTGATATAACATTGTTGTTCCTTACAGAATGTTATTGATGTTCAATTACAGAGTAATCGTGCTGTAACATTCATAAGTTGGTATTACTGTATTCATCTATGGTTTACACTTAATCACGATTGTTGTTCAACTGGCATTGTTGTTCCATTACAAATTACAATCGTTATTCTTTATAACTGAGATTGATAATTGTTGTGTCAAAGTCAAATTATCGTTTCTTTAATATTAAGCGTGTTGTGTGTGTTATTTATCTTGATTCATTGTACATTTATATTTGACTCTAGTTGTTGTTCTATATTCCATTTCTAATTAGTTTCCATTCTATTTCCATTTGCTGTCTGATTTATCTTTAGAGTAAAGATTGTTATTTGATTCCTATAGGATGCAATTGTTGCATTTATTTCTGTAGACTGAAGTTTGTTGTTCAATCTTATTTATAAGAACCAGTTGTTGTTCCATTTCCTGTTATTTGTATTATCATTGCTTTGGTGTGCAGAACGATCTGAGACTGTAGTGAGTATTGACATTTGTTGTCTAGTTCCCAGGTTGATGATCTTTTCCTTAATTATCTTTAGTTACATCAGTTTACAGAGGGATGAGTTACTGTTACTATACCCTTGACTGATAAATTGCTATAGTTTTCTGAGTGCATGATTCGAGTTTTAAGGTGTTTTTCTGTAAGTAGATCATGTTTCAAGCATCTGTTTACTCTTGTATTTAGAGCACTATACTACTAGCATTACTCTGACAAATGGACACCTCAAACTGAGTACACTCCTTGAGATAACAAATCGTTCCTGGATTGATAAGTTAATGTGGGGTAAATAGAGGTGAAAAAGACCCTTTTTACTGCTCGACAACTTCTCAACTCCGCAGACCCATTCCATCAGCTCCAACGTTGTAACACCCATTTATTCATAATAAACCTTTCTCATATATTTTTTCATCGCCAAATGTGGAAACTTAGTGTGGTCTGCTAGGTCCCAATCCTCCATTTTTAACAACGATATCTACATGAGCCGAGGACCTTCAAAGGAGACCTGCTCAGGCTACAGGGGTGTGGATACTGTAAACTTCCCAGTTTCAGGGTCCTTCATTACCTTTTCTTTTCCCTTCCACAGAGGGACATACTTTGGCAGCCTTGTCATGGGTTCTACCCCTTCACCATCAATATCCTCCGTTCCCTGGAATTCTTCTGCCTCCAGGTCCACTAATCTCTCTGACTCTTTATCTTTCTTTTGATTTTCCTATGTTTCGGTATGTTTCCTTCGTGATGTGCACACCGACACCTTCTTCTGCTTATCCTTTGGGGATTGTTTTGGCTTGGCTGGTTGGTTTTCTCTAGTAGGGGTGTGCTTCGGTCTAGGCGACCTCGATGCCACAGGCATAGTATCTAGAGCTTCCATACTTACAACTTCTGAGGCTGCTACATCAGAGACATCATCGCCAACAATAACAGTTTCAAGAGGGCTTGTTGTAGACATTTTCTCAAGAATAAGCTTTCGGTTTATCACAGGCAATTTAGCAAACACTGGGCTCACAACTAAATCTTCCCAAAATGCTTCTCATGGGCAACAAATAGTGAAATTCAACCACAAGTCTTAGAGCACAAAGTGTTCTCTGTTGGACCAACACGAGTAATTTATAAAGGGTTTTGAATTCAAATCTGACCATTTCCCCCAATTTATGATAATAAATGTTGTTTTGGCAGCAGATCTTCAAAGATTGTTTTCCTTAATTTCCTCTAGCCTGCTCCACTTAACGTCTTCTAGCTATCAAGTCATGAATAATAACTCCAATGGTCATTTTCATGTGGGGCTATGTGGTACCTTCCCCCATGGCACAAATTCCAGAGCGCAGCTTCATTGGTTGCATCTTTGTCACTCTCCATGTAGCCTGCTTGTTGTGTTGTCCTTCAAACCGGACAGTGTAGTTTATAGTCCCACGCTCCCTTGCAACTTCCTAGAGCACTAAGACTATCCTACTACCATATAGTCATTGCACAACATCCCTTTTATACAACTTCCACCTGCTCCCATTCACTCTTCCCGGGAAGGGTTCCCTATTCAACTTTGTGAGATGAACTATGCCTCCATCTGTAATTTCTTTGATAATGTATGGCCCTAACCAATGGATCTGGAATTTATTTGGAAATTTAGTGAATTTACTATCATATAACAAGACAAGATCGTTTAACTTGAATGTGTGAAGCTTGATATGGCAATCATGCCATTATTTTTCGCATTCCTTTTGTACTTGTTAATGGAATCCTACCAAAAATCGATCTTCTTTGAGCTTTATCAACTCCGCAAGATGTTTGTTCAAGGCCTCACAATCTACCATGTCTGTCAAAGCTACTATGCATAAACTAGGCATAATGTATTCCATTGACATGATGGCTTTGACCCTAGATACTAATTTGAACGACGTTTTCCCTGTTAGCTTCTTAAAAGTAGTCTTATAAGCCCAGAGTACTACAGGTATATGCACATCCTAGTCATTCCACTGTGCATTACAGATATTCATCAGTGCGTTCTTCAAAATCTTGTTGAAAGCTTCGACAATTCCATTTGCCTACGGGTGATATGGTGTACTTTTTTTATGGTAGACTTGGAACTCCTTCGTCAATGCGCTGATCGTTTCATTCAGAAAGTGAGTACCCCTGTCACTCATCAACACCTTCGGGCATCCAAATCTAGCTAAGACATACTTAAAACAATAATTTTGTTGTCATAGTGCCTGTAAAATCCTTAACCAGTTGTGCTTTTGCCCATATGGTTAGATATTCCATTGCGGTGATAATATAGCGCGCACCCATTTCATGAAATTTGGTTCTTATTTAGTGCCAATGCTTACTTGCTTCATCTTCAAAGGTGCAGAGATGTCTGTGTTTTCTATTTGTGGGCCTTCGACTTTGCGATGTCCTTTTGCCTCCGAAATATTGATGTTCCTTGGGTCTTCTTCTTCCTCTTCAGCGGTCACATTATAGCATTCTAATGTGTGGCACAACTAGATGCTCCAATCCAATTTCATCCATTCCATATGTTCCTTCGGTGTTCTGAAGATAATTGCTTTAATTTCTTGTAGTGCTTCATCAATGCTTGCAAACCCATCCTCAGAACTGAAAGTCAATAAGAACCCTTCCTTAAATACATCCCATTCCATCATGCCATAGCGAAGCTACATTTCCAGATACCAGTTCATGGGAATTGTGTCCAAGTTATGAAAAAATATGTGTACCCACTGTGGCTACAGTTTTGTCCCCCATGCCTTAGTCCACTTCACTAGGTGATTGCATGGATCATCCTTCCCATTATACTTCTCAGTGATTCTGGTATTGGCATGCCAAAAATGTAGCTTCATCATTCTTCTGTAGTCTCTCCAGCCAACAAAACTATCCTTATGCATACCCCACCATCGTGCAGGTGTAGTGCGCAACGCCAACTCTAATGCTCAGAAGCGGTGGTCCTCAGGGACTTCACGTTCAAAGTCATCCAAAAATAGATCTATGTTAGTTAAACCATCATAATAAGGTAAATTTCTTACCTTTGGAAAAACACAGCGCAACGCCTTCATCATCATTTTGGATCGCAATGTAGAAACTTCATGCAAGTGATTCTACCAGTGCTCTAACTCCTCGTCTGAATCAGAGGTGCAGGAACTCTCCCGATCCCATGCAATTCACCCATAAACAGTTGAATTTATTCAATCCCGATCTTACGCTATTATCTTGTAAATTTGATCCAATTCATCATCACTTTCTTCATAATCACAGACTGGTTCATTATAGTGCACCCCTTCTACTGGATCTAGTGGCACTTAACTCAAAGTGACTTTCTTTCAAACGAAATTGTCCTCTTCTTCAAGTTAATGACCCCATTCATATCAATAGCCCAGTCAATTCCTAGGAGCGTGGGGTAGGGATTACTGTCATCAACAATTTCTATAACTTCAAAGTCAGCCATCATGGTTGAACCTTCAATATCAACTGTTACTCCATATAAGCATCCCATGGCGATGATTTTTAGTTTGCCATCTTGAGTTAAATCAGAGACCACTGTAGCGCAGGTCTCCCCATCCTTTCCCATGTTTGTTTCGATAAAAAATTTGCATCGGACCTAAGATCCAAGATCACTTGATCCATTTCATAATCACCTATCTACGTGGTTAGCCTCATCTATCACCCTATTCATGCCTTATGCTTGCCAATTTTTCTGATTGTGTGGTGTCCATCAGGGGCCCTTTCCTTGTCACTCCATTTGTTTATTAATTCCTCCATGCCTTCCATAGCCTTGCTATCGTGTAGCAGCTTCATGCAAGTTTCCAAAAACGTAGTGAGTATAGATGGATCAACCCCTGCAGGCATGTTGATTTCTTCCATCTTGTCATGGCTTCCTGAGGTGGAGGTCTTAGAAAAGCTCTTCTTGGCTTCCATAAATGTTTCCTCAACATGATCCAAATCAAAGCCGACTTCTTTCTTCGGTGCTTTGCAGACCCTTCCTTCTTCTTCAGGCTGTTTACCTTTATCAGTGTCATTCATCATTCCACTTATCAACACATTATTAATGCTTTGATCTTCTTCTCGAGGCTCAACCCTCATCATTTGTAAATTCTACGTCGGTTACTGAGGCTGAATTTTCTTCTCTTTCATTTTAGCTATTAGCATCGGGAATTATTCTATAGTATGGTCAAACTATCTGCAGTATTGACATGATGGGTGTGTAGGATTCTGGTACTCTCGTGCATAGTGCCTCAACTGTCTGCAGTTGTAGCAAATAATCTGACCGCGATCTTTACTAGGTCTTCCTCCTCCTCGGCACCGTCCTCGACCTTGATAACCTTTTCACACTCCTCTACCACCTTGATCTAGAGGCTAATTTTATGCTTACATATGGTATGTAGGGGTTCTTTCCATCATCAGCCCATAGCTTCAACAATGGCGCTCATCTTGGCCCACAGATTTGTAGAAATTTTAGAACAACTGCTGGGGTGTCTAAACAAACTTCTGAAGTAAATGGAAATTATCCATCACATGTTGTCTAACAACCTCACAAACAACACACCATAGCGCAACCCCCACGCTTGGCCCTACTGGGGCTTTTGGTTTCAGGGGAATTGGTCCCCCTCCTATAATATAATTCGTGTACACGGGAAAATGATCCTTATTATGCCCATGACCCTTGCACTTAAAACACCAAACTTCTCCATGCATTTTTGTTTTAGGTTCCTCGTCTTTCTTCAAACTCTGTAACTCTAGGTGTAAGCTTGCTAATTGTGAGTGGATTTGTTGTACTCCCAGGTTTGTATCATGAATAGGTGATGAATGCAACCTCATTGCAATCTCCAAGGCTTCTTCCTGTGTTTCTATCTTTTGTTGTGATAGATAAATTCTCAAGTGGGGCAAAAGTGACGCTATAAATCATTCGCGATGTTGACTATCTGTGATCTGCATGTTAGCCTCTTTGATATGACACTTCAACCCCTGATAAGATTCCCAAGGCGTCTCTTCAACCCTCATAATGATTTATTTAAATCCAATTATTGACTGTGAGTCAGATTTAGGTTTACTAAACTCTTTGTTTAAAGTCATCTTAGTCTCTGCCAGCATTGCAAGAGGATTATTAGAACAATACTTGATGTACCAAGTTACTGCACCATCCTACAAAGCGGTAATCAACTGTTCCTTCTTTATATTTTCATTAGTAATCTGTTGTGTTGTCCATATCGCACTCACAACAAACCAAAAATTCCCTACATTTTCACTTCCTATTCCCTTTAATATCAACATCTTATTGCATTCACCATGTTGAATGGTGGTGGTGGAGGTGGAGGTATGGGTGAAGTTGTATTCGGTGGAGGCAGAGGTGGAGGTGGAGTGGAAGGATTATTTACTTGAGTAATCCCATGAGTTATTAGTTGAACAATGCTTCACGGCGTAGACTTCCCCGCTGCTTTGTCGTCACTTGAAGGAGGTCCAATCAATGGACTATACTCTAGTTATCCTTCACGATCTCTAAAGAATCATCCACTTCGCATAGCTCCAAATTGCTGGGTGTGGAGCCTGATTATCTTTTGTATTCAAATGTATCGCTGCATTGGACCCCAGTTCGAAATGGGGCGGCAACACTGCCTGTAAAATATTCACTGCAAGGGGGGTCCAGGGGGGCTGGAGGGTTTCGGGGGCAGTTCCCCCGAAGATAAGAATATATGTAAAATTGCCTTGTAAAAGTATAGTAATTTCTAGTCAATCTAGGCCTTTCTTTAAGCGGAGATCTAACAGTAGAAGTTATGTTGAATTTAGGGTTTTTTTTCCCTAGAAGGCAACCCCTCACTATATATGAGTGAATTGTATTGTATCTATGTAGATCTGTATTCTGAGTGAGAAAGAGAGAGGAGATTGAGAGCGAAGAGAGTGTTATAGTGGATCTGCTGTAGGTTATATCTCTTCATTTTGCTAGATAGTAGAAAGGAAGGACTGCCTGTTTGGGGTGGACGTAGCCCAAACTGGGTGAACCACGTATATCTGTGTCTCTATGGTTTTATGCGTTTTCTGTGTTTATATTTATGAAATATTCTATGTGTTCCATTGCTCTGTAATATATAATTTTCTAACAACTGGTATTAGAGCCAAAGGTCTATTTGGTTGATAAACTCGCAGGAAAGAAGGGTTCCTCATTCAAGTGGGAGAAATGGTGGAAGATGGTAAGTTTAGGGTCGATAAATTTAATGGCCAAAAATTCTCATTGTGGAAGATGCAGATGGAAGATTATCTGTATCAAAAAAATCTGTACCTACCATTGGGTGGAAAAACAAAGATGTCGATGGGTATGACAGATGAAGAATGGAACCTTCTCGATAGAAAGGAACTCAGAATAGTACGGTTGTGCCTTGCAGCGTCAGTCGCTTTCAACATTTCGAAGGAAACAATGACAGAGGGTTTGATTACGGCATTGGCAAAACTATATGAAAAACCCTCGGCCTCAAACAAGGTATTTCTTATGAAACGGTTATTTAATATGAAGATGTCAGACGGTGGATATGTTGCAAACCATTTAAATGATTTTAATACTGTTACAAGTCAATTGAGTTCTGTAGGGGTAAACTTTCATGATGAAGTTAGAGCTTTGTTATTCTTGTACTCATTGCCAGAAAGTTGGAATGGTTTAGTAATGGCCATTAGTAACTCTGTTTCTGGATCTAGTACTTTAAAGTTTTATGATGTTGTCAGTGCTATCCTTAGCGAGGAAATGCGATGGAAAAGCTCTGGTGAGACATCAGGTAATGATTTGAGTGCAGAGTCTAGGGGAAGAAAAATGGAAAGAGGAAAGAGCTCAAGATATCGCAACGAATCAAGGAAAGGCATATCCAAGTCCAGATTGGGGATAGTGTGCTGGAAATGTAGAAAGAAAGGACACCTAAAGAAAGACTATAGATCTCGAAAGGGAAAAGAAGGAGATGCACAACAAGAAAACAATCATTAAGCAAATGTGACAGGTGAGGTGTTACAAGATGCTTGGATTCTTTCTTTCGAAAATATTACTGATTCCTGGGTGGTAGATTCAGGGGCCTCATTCCATGCCACACCTGATAAGAAATATTTTCATGACTATGTTCAAGGAGATTTTGGAGAAGTCCATTTAGGTGATGATAAACCCTGTAAAATTGTTGGAATTTATAAGGTTCTTGTAAAACAACAGAATGGAAACCAATGGCTACTAAAGGAGGTAAGGCATGTTCCAGATCTCAAGAAAAATCTGATTTCAACAGGGCAGTTAGGCGGTGAAGGTTGTGTGACAACTTTCACAGATAAAGTTTGGAAGGTCACCAAAGGAGCCCTGGTAATAGCAAAAGGAGAAAATGTTGGTACATTGTATTTATGCAATGGTATTTCTAACTATGTTAGTGATTTAACTTCCAAAGGAGCAGATGCAGCGTTTATGGAATCATAGGCTCGAACACATGAGTGAAAAGGGGATGAAGATTATTCACTCAAGGAATTTGTGACCGGGTTTGAAGAATGTTGATTTGGACTTCTGTGAGAATTGCATTTATGGAAAACAAAAGAGAGTCAGATTTCTTAGAGTTGGGAAAGAAAAGAAGAGTGAAAAAATTAGAGCTTGTGCATACAGATGTATGGGACTTGCTCAAGGTATCATCTCTTAGTGGCTCTCGTTATTATGTTACTTTTATTGATGATGCAACTAGAAAAACTTGGATTTATTGTATTAAGAATAAATCTGATGTATTTGATACTTTCAAGAAATGGAAAACTTTAGTTGAAATTGAGACAGGAAAGAAATTGAAGTGTCTTAGATCAAACAATGGAGGTGAATATTGTAGCAATGAGTTTGATAAATATTGTTCACAGCATGGAATTCACAGAGGGAAGACAGTTCCAAGAACACCACAAGAAAATGGTGTTTCAGAAAGGATGAATAGAACAGTCATGGAGTGTGCAAGCTGCATGAGATTGCATACAGGATTGCCTTTACAGTTTTGGGCAAATGTTGTAGATACTAGTGTTTATCTAATAAACAAAGGGCCTTCAAGTTCCTAGGATTGTGGTGTTCCAGAGGAAGCATGGACAGGTAAAAAGGTAAACTACTCTTTTTTAAAGCCATTTAGTTGTGAGGCCTTTGTCCATATTAATAAAGAAAATAGAACAAAGCTTGTGGTGAAATCGAAGAAATGTACCTTTATTGAATATGGTGTTAATGATTTTGGTTATCGCTTATATGATTATGAAAATCACAAAATCATTAGGAGCAGATATGTAATATTCAATGAAAAGGTATTGTATAAGAATCAGTTGCAGGAAAAGAAACAGGAAAAAGAAAACAAGGAATACACAGTGCTTGATGAAATCAACTAAAAAGTAAAGGTGCCTGAAAATAATAATAATCAACAACCACAACAACAAAAACCACCACAATAGCAATACGCACCCCAAACACTTGAAAGTGGTGTTAGAATATCTACCAAGATAAGTATACCCCCTGAAAAATAATATCCTTCATTACATTATTTATTGTTGACTAATTCTGGTGAACCCGAATGTTATGAAGAAGCAATGCAGGTTGAAAGCAGGAAGAAGTGGGAGCTAGCCATGGAAGAAGAGATGGACTCCTTAATGCATAACTAGACTTGGGACTTAGTCAAGTTGCTTGCACGAAAAAATACATTGAAGAATAAACGGGTTTATAGGTTGAAGGAAGAAGATGGAGGAAAAAAAAGGTACAAAGCTAGACTTGTGATGAAGGGGTTTGCATAGAAGAAAGGTATTGATTTTGATGAAATATTTTCTCCTGTTGTTAAAATGACTTCAATCAGAACTATTTTAAGTCTAGTAGCAGTTGAAGATTTGCATCTTGAGCAGTTAGATGTAAAGACCGCCTTTCTCCATGGGGATTTGGAGGAAGAGATATATATGCAGCAGTCACAAGGATATGAGGTAAAAGGGAAAGAGAAACTAGTGTGTAGGTTGAAAAAGAGCTTGTATGGCCTAAAAAAGCTCCAAGGTAGTGGTATCTAAAATTTGACAAGTTTATGTCTGAACAAGGTTATACTAGATGTCACTATGATCATTGTGTTTATCTGAAAAAGCAAAATGATGGCAGCTATATTATATTGTTAGTGTATGTAGATGACATGCTTGTTGTAGGGTCTAACATGCAGGAAATAAATGTGCTCAAAAGAAAATTGGAAAATTCATTTGCAATAAAGGATTTGGGAGCTGCAAAACAAATCCTTGGCATGAGAATAACTAGAGATAGAAAAAATAGCAAATTAACATTGTCTCAGAATGAATACATACAAAAGGTGTTGAAAATATTTAATATGCACAATGCAAAACCAGTTAGTACACCTTTTGCTAGACATTTCAAGCTTAGTAAGGAAATGTGCCCAAAGACCCAAAAAGACATGGATTATATGTCTAAAGTTCCATATGCATCAGTAGTTGGAAGCTTAATGTATGCAATGGTCTGCACAAGGCTTGATATTGCACATGCAGTGGGAGTTGTAAGCAGGTACATGAACAATCTAGGAAAGGAACATTGGATGGCAGTGAAATGGATTATCAGATATTTGAAAGGTACCACAAATCAAGAATTATGCTTTAGGGGTTCAAACATTTCTCTACATGGATATGTTGATGCAGATATGGTAGGTGATAGAGATAAAAGGAGGAGCACTACAGGATATCTATTTACTATAGGTGGAACACCTATCAGTTGGGTTTCAAATATCCAAAGTGTTGTTGCACTTTCAACAACAGAAGCAAAGTATGTTGTTGCTACAGAGGCTAGTAAAGAAATGATTTGGTTACAAAGGTTTATGGTTGAATGGGTAAGAGCAGATTTGGGCATGTTATATAGTGATAGCCAAAGTGCCATTCATCTTGCAAAGAACTCAACATTTCATTCCAGGACTAAACACATACAGCTCAAGTACCATTTCATATGATCAATGTTGGAAGATGGAGAGTTGAAGCTGGAGAAGATACACACTAGCCAGAATCCTGTAGATATACTAACAAAAGTTGTAACCAAGGAGAAATTGAGAATATGCTCAGTTTCAATTGGTCTTCAAGGATGATGATGAAGATGAGAAACATCTAGGTCCAAAGAGCAGTCATTGTCTAGCAAATGAAGCAGCAATGGAGTTGCTATAATCAGTGTCCAAATGGGAGATTGTTGGGTGTGGAGCCTAATTATCTTCTGTATTCAAAGGTATCGCCACATTGGACCTTAGTTCAAAATGGGGCAGCAACGCTACCCCTAAAATATTTGCTGCAGGGGGGGTCTAGGGGGGGCAGTTGCGACCTTTGGGGAGCCCCCCCCTGGCGGGGGGTTTCGGGGGTAGTGCCCCTGAATAAGGAATAGATGTAAAATTGCTTCTAAAAGTAAGTAATTTCTAGTCAATCTCAGGCAGTTCATTTAAGCAGAGAGGCTAACGTAGAAGTTATGTTTGATTTAGGGTTTTTTGCCCTAAGAGGCAACCCGCTCACTATATATTGAGGGCAATTGTATTGCATCTGTGTTAGTTTGTATTCTGAGAGTGAGAAAGAGAGAGTATTGGAGCGAAGAGAGTCGTTACAGCGGATCTGCCTGTGGGGGTTGTATCTCTTCTTTTGCTAGATAATAGAAAGGAAGGACTGGCTGTTCGGGGTGGACGTAGCCCAAACTGGGTGAACCACATATATCTGTGTCTCTCTGGTTTTATGTGTTTTCTGTGTTTATATTTATGAAATATTCTATGTGTTCCATTGCTTTGTAATATATAATTTTCGAACACAAACATCAAAATGGCATCACCTGTTTTTCACATAACAACATTTTAATCCAAGTATTCAATGATATTATATACTTACCTTGCGGTCCTTTGAAAAATCTTCGGTCCGCTTCACTATAACTGACAAAGGTATCAACTGCAAATTCTGTAACAAATCCTCCTAGAATTCGATCGAACCAATGATCGACAGCCCATGTGATCTTGTTTTTAGAGGCTTCTAGTCATCACACTAATTATGGAGCGCACATTATAGGACTATCGAGCTTCCACCTTCCTTGAATGTTTGTAAATATAGCTAACCACTAATATAGTTCAATGGGGAAGGTGGTGAAGAAGATCTCATGTATCTATGTATATAGATACCTATTCAACCACTCTTCTTTGGACAGGCGTAGATTCCTGTGTTCTTGCATTGCAAATTCATGAATCTTGTGATCCAACCACTTTTCAATTTCTTTCCTGGTCAGATTCCAATGATGTCACATCATGCATATCTTTCAAGCAGATCTCGGTTCCAGAAATGAAACCATTTGTTGGCTTAGGTGGTTCCGACCCAGGTATAGAGCTAGTTGTGCCAACTAACAAACCCTACACTACTGGCCCTTTTAGCAACAACCCACGTAGCGCATACTACAGCCTCACCCGAATCAGTATGGGGGGATGCAAGAACCAAGTTTCTACATCCAGAGACTAGTGTGATGTCTTCCAACGCCTTAGATCTACCTCCGCAGTTTAGTAGACTCCTAGGGCTTGTCACTGTAATTCTATTAAAATAGCCTTCAAACCTTCGCGAAGGTCCACGATTAGTCCTTGCAGACCTTTAACAGTCAATTTACCTACTTACACGAATTAGAAAGTAATCCTAAATTGATGTTCGCTAGATCTACTTAATTCGTCAGAAACCATAAGAGAAATTACCAGAAACTTCACCGAAGTGTTTAAACATGCATTGCGTACATTATTAAGAATTATTCAAGAGAATCATGTAGCCTTCAATAAATATTTCATAAAACAAGTCATCTATTAGTGGCATATAACATAAATAGACATGAACATAAATACTCAATAATTCTTCAGAAACTTGTCTTTATTGATCTCAATCCACAGATTACAGACTTTAACTACCATGCACATACATCGACAAGGGTTCATGCACCCAGTTGTAGACTCTACCCTCACCTCCGCGCACTCAACCATGGAGCCTCCCTTCCTCTACCTAAGTGCGAGAAGCAGAACCTTCCTGCCTTAGCCTCTTTTTATCAACCCAATTCTCTATATTACTTCTTTTTCCTTAGACTCTCTAAGACACACCTATTTATAGTGTTTTTCATATAATACCATGGTTCGCACACCATGGGTAAATCCAAAAAATTGACTCAAAACTTATCCAAAACAAAGGGCTAAGATTCCTATTCATCTATGTGCTCCTCATCCACAAATCGCAGAGACTTCACATAATTTACAAAAATTATACCAAAATTTGGGTCATCTAACCCCCAACTAACCCAGGGGACCCCATCCCAACAAAGTGTTCTACAATTTGACCAACACCGGGGTCTGAAAACTTAGCTCCCAAAAGTGGGCGAATTTGTAGAATAGATAATTTGCCTAATAACCCCTAATATGGACAAAATCAGACATATAAACTATGTAACAAAAAAATAATACAAAATAAGGGGTAGTAGGTTGCGACCCCTGCCACCACCACATAAACCATATTACATATTGAATACAAAAACAAAAATGTGGTTGGGGGCCGCCACCCTCGGCAGACCTACCACCCACAATGCTCTTAATTTTCCTTGGTTAATATGCTCTTTAACATGTAATTCTTTAAGAATCTATAAGCAAAACTATTGGATCGTTACATGGATTTAAAGTGCTCATAATGTAAATATTATGTCTCCAATGGCTTCAGAACTACAAAAATTCCTTAGTTGGGCTCTTGTTTGGCTCAATTTGGTCGAAAACAGAAGAAGTTATGCTCTCCTAAAGTTTCTTCTGCTAACTACTCTACAATTCACCCCAAACATGGCTCAGTGCCCCAAACCTGAAACCGACACATAAATTTCTCCTAGAATCACGCCCGACAGTGCAAATTATTGAATGCTTTATGTCCTATAAACCCCAGGTTCTGAAAATCTCAGTTGTGTGGGGGGCACGTGCCGAAGCGCTGGAGTTAACCGCCCACCCCTGTTAGCTTACCCCCAATGAATCTGGCATTGGTCACGTTATGGCACATAAAACCTAGAGTTAGGGCCTTATTCCATGTGTGCACCAAAACTGAAGAGGTGTGGTCATATATGGGCCCTTGTTCCCTGGGACTGGCCCCCCTTTCCACGCGGTTAGGGGCTAGCCCCTCTGCGAAGCCTCCACCTTGGTCATATGTGACAAGGCCCATGACTTGGGGTTATGGCTAAAACTCCTCCCCCAAACCGTTTAACACTTTGCGCTGACATGTGGTTACATGGAATTTCATGTGATCTAGAGAGTGTCCCCAAGTTCTACCCCTCACATCTGTTGCCTGCTCTATATTATTGTTGCAGTCTGGTGGTTGGTATTACTGGCACCGAAACCATGGGTCAAGGCTAGGCCCTAGTCCTCTTCTACCTTTCCGGCAGTCTTGTGGGTGTGGGGTGACTGCGGGCAAGGGCTTAGCCCCAACCCCGTCCCCCAATACCAAAACACATATCCATTAAATAAAAAATTGCTACTTCATATGGTAAGAACTACAATGTGCCCTAGTAGTAAGGCATTGGAATGTTTCTTGACCAGTCATGCATTCAAATCCATCCAGTGGAAGTTTCGACATACAAAATTTTAATGTACCCCTAGGGTGCCACATGATAGCCCATGATTGGGCCATGTGGAATTCCCCCATTGGTCCAACTCAAAACACATTCAACCAATAAAAATCAACCAAATCTGCACCAGTTCAGAGAGGACAAGTGACAAGCTATCATTGGTCCACAAAACCAATTCAACATGTCCAGTCAACCTTCCCAATCAGTGTATAGAATACCCAGTCAGGAGTCTTGAATCGAACTACAAATGTTTCACTTGTTTGGGAAAACAATCAGAACGTGATATCAAGAGCATATGATATCAGTTTTGAGCCATTCAAGTTGTGTTGGATTTAGGTTGTCAAGATCTACAATCTGGTACATGTTTCAAGCACTATCAAACACTTTGAATTTTGATCACTTTACTAATCCCCTGGATCACTCCTCCCAACTTGAAGCTTTTGGACCTCCTAAATACTATTTTCAGTCAACATACATATGAGGGTATAGTTCCCTCACCCTTCCCTTTTTAATCCATTTGGCTTTTGTTAGGTCGCTATACTACTAGTGTAACCCCTTATTGTTATTAGTACAACCCCTTTATTATATTGTTGTGCCCATGTAGTCCCCATATTTTTATTATTGTGCCCCATAGAAGCCCACAATTGTTATTATTGTGCCCTTACATTATTATTGTTATGTCATCTCTAATTATATTATGACCCCTTAGACTCCTATATATTGAAAGGAGGTCCTGTCATTTGTATCATTCAAGAATTTTTCATTTGTGTAATGTAAAGGAGGTTTCCCCCTTGAAGAGGCTGAATCCTAAGGCATTGATCTATCTTTTCTATCTTTTTGTGAGCCGGTTTCATAACATTTGGTATCAAAGCTTTGGATTCTAGGATTTCGCTGCTCCAAACAGGCCATCTTAGAATTTTCTCTATAACTTTGTTTCTGTGATGTTTCAAACACTAAAAAAAAAACCCATTTGAAATTAAATCACACTAAACCGTGGATCCAAATTTTAGATCTTGTATCATTATAGTTTCAGAGATATGATTTTATGAAGTTAGGGTTTTTCCAGGCTCCATAATTTCATCTAAAACAGGTCATCGTGGAATCTTCACTATAAATTTTTCTGTACGAAGTTTTAGAAGATAAAACAAACATCCTTTTGATAAGACATTGGTCTAAACCTTGGGTCAAAATTTTAGATATTGTCTCGCTATATTTTTGGATATATGATCTGAGGAAGTTAGGGTTTTTGCAGACTTTTGAATTACATCCTAAATAGGCAACCTTGGGAAAATCGTCATAACTTTCTCTCTGAGCATCAGATTGAAAATTCGTAAGAAGTGACAGAAAGAGGATGGAATATATTTTGTTTGGGTATAGTTTTTAGAACCTAAGCTTGAAACAATGACATGTGACACGTCATACAAGTTCACTCTAATGAACTAGTCTATAATTAGGTCATTGCGGGAGATTGGGAATAAATATTTCTTTGGGAATCCAATTGCGATCAGAATTGCAGAGTTAGAAACAGGGCTTTGAGGGCTATTAAAGGCCAAAATTCATAACTTAGAGATCTGAAATTGCAAAGTTACAGTCGTTTCAAGATCGAGCTCCTAAAATCAAGAAAAAGTGAGATGAGGAAGTTTGATGGCAAGGATCCGGTAAATTGGATACTACAGATGGAGAAATATTTTTATCTACATGGTGTACCACTATTAAAAAAGGTATGTATTGCATCTAATTATTTAGAACCGAATCAATTTTTATGGTATAAAGGGCTTTGTTCTCGTAAACCACTTGTTACGTGGTCAATTTTCACAGAGGAAATGATAGCACATTATGAGGATACAAAGAGAAACACCTTCTTTAGCCAATTGATAAATCTCAAACAAAAGTGTTCAATGGTAGAGAACATTGAGGACTTTTAAAAATTGAATATAAGGGAAAATGATATTCCAAAGAAGTAGAGGATTGATGTCTCATAGGGAGTTTAAAGGATAACATTCAATATGAGGTTCGTCTTTGGGGACCTGATTCATTGGAGAAGGCATTCAGGTTGGCAAGAAAAGTGGAAAGAAAAATTATGGCAACAAGGAAGTCTACCCCTCACAACTATAAAGATGGAAGTGTTGTTTCTCGTAGCCTTCCACAACCTACAAGGTTGACACCACAACAATTGGAAGGAAAAAGAGCAAAAGGACTTTGTTACAATTGTGATAACAAATACATTAAAGGTCATAAGTGTGCTGAGAAGAAATTATTTTACATAGATGATGAAGAGGAGGAAGAAAAGGATCAAGAAACATCAAAAGAAGAGGATATACACCAGGAACCAACCCCAAAGAAAGAAGAAATGAATCCAACCATATCTTGTAAATCATTAGCAAGAATTACCACTCCTCAAACTCTCAAGATAGAAGGACATATCAAGAAGAAAAATGTTCAAGAAGTGAAAGATTACATCAAGAAAGAAGAAATGAATCCAACCATATCTTTTGATGCATTGGCCAAAATTACCACTCCTCAAACTATCAAGATAGAAGGACATATCAAGAAGAAAAATGTTCAAGAAGTGAAAGATCACATCGAGCATCAAGAAATGAATCTGACCATATTTTGTAATGCATTGGAAGAAACTACCACTCCTCAAACTATCAAAGTAGAAGGACATATCAAGAAGAAAAAGGTAATAGTGTTGATTGATTCAGGAAATACCCATAATTTTATTCATTGTAAGATAGCCAAGGAATTGAATTGCTTCCTATATCCCGCACCAGAGTGTCAAGTGATGGCTGCAAGTGGTGGAACCATAAATTTCTCTAGAAAGTGCCATAATATCAAACTATCCATCGGAGAATATGTATTGAATAGCACAATGCTTTCAATTCCAATGGGTGGTGCTGATGTTTTACTAGAAATCCAATGGCTACAATCTTTGGGTACGATACCTTTTAGTTTTCAAGAACTTTTCTTGAATTTTTTTTTGGGAAGGAAAGGAAGTTGAATTGAGGAGTATCGAAGGGAAACCTGGAAAGATAATCAACTCTAACAACATGACAAAGCTTCTAAATAAAGAACAATGGGGCGTAATTGCACAATTATGTTCACTAGAGGATCCCACATCGAAATCATCTATTTCCCCAGATCTTCAAAATGTTTTGGACAATCATTCCAAGGTATTTGAGACTCCCAAAGGCCTCCCACCTATTCATTATCATGATCATGTTATTCATTTGATTCTGGGAAGTGTTCCTCCAAACACTAGGCCTTACATATATCCATATGCCCAAAGGAGTGGGAACTCATTCAAAAGTTGCAGAAGATCCCTGTTCAAACAATATTGTGAGAACTTGATAAGGAAGGAAAAATCATATTGGAACCTAAGCAGTCATAGACACAAGAACCTGATAGCTATGAAATCGATCAATTTCAAAGTATCTCATCAAGTGGAAGAACTTACCCATTGATGATTCCACATGGGAGGACAAGCATTTTATACATAAGCATCAAGAACTACTCAATCATTGAGGACAAAACTCTTTGAAGGAGAGGGGCATGTTAGGTCCCTATACTACCAGTGTAAACCACCCTTATTGTTATTATTAAAACCCCTTTATTATATTTTTGTGCTCATGTAGTCCCCATATTGTTATTATTGTTCCCCATAGAAGCCCACTATTGTTATTATTGTGCCCTTACATTATTATTGTTATGTCGGATCTGATTATATTATGACCCATTAGACTCCTATATATATAAAAGGAGGTATTTTCATTTCTATCATCCAAGAATTGTTCATTTGTGTAATGTAAAGGAGGTTTCCCCCTCGAAGAGGCTAAATTATAAGGTGTTGATCTATCTTTTCTATCTTTTTGTGAGCTGGTTTCATAACAACTTTGCTGAGTTTTGTGCCTTTGAACCCCATATGAAGGTGCTTATCATTCCTTCTTCTTGAAGTTCCTGTTTCTCTATGGAGGATAGGATCTTGTTGCAAGTCTTCAAGATATTTAGAAAATAAAACTTATGTTAAAGAAATCTGAACATTCTCTCCTATGTCTTCAACCAAAGGAGGCTTACCCAATTTAAAGTTCTTTTCACCTTGAAGTTTTTATTTGCTAATGCAAAGCTTTACTTCATTTCCAACTTGAAAATTGTGGTAAACATTAAGATTATCATGTCTAGCCTTGTTTTTGGCTTGAATCTTCACCAAATGTGATTTCCATCGCATGCACCATTCTTCCTCAAATCCAAAACATTAGGATACAAAAACGAAGATGTATTAGAGCTAATGTTTCCTTTGTCAAGTAGTTCTTACATCTGCTTCTTGATTCTTGCAATCTCTAACACTGGCATCTTGTTCAAACCAATGTTCAAAAGTGCATCATCCTGTTGCAAATGAACTTCATGTTGTTTTCCTCTTTTAATGGTCCATCACATTCTTGGAAGGCTTCAAATTCGTCAACATCTTTATATTTAATCATCAACAATGCAAAATTCTGACTAGCATTTACAAACCTCTTCATTTTTGCAGCATTCGCAAGAGACAAATTAAACTTTTTTCTATGTTATCTAACAATGTACTCAATCCCATCTTTAAACAAGTGATACATGTTCTCATGATAATGAAAGATGGCCTTATTTTCATATAAGTATGGGTTTCCCAAATAAAACCCACAAATGTAAAGTGGTACCACATCAAGTTCTACCTCATCAATGAAATTTGCAGTGATGACAAATCTAAGTATGCATTTTCTTGTCACTTCGGACTTGGCATTGTCACATACCCAACCCAAAGGATAAAGTTTAGGATGAGGAATGGTTTCAAATTTTAGTTTCTTGATAATGTCTTCTGAAATTAGGTTTTCTTGTGAACCACTATCAAACAAAGTATCTACCTTGTTATGTTTTGTGATGACTCTAATGTAGAAAATCTACATTCTTTATCTTTCTTTTTGAGTTTCAATGGGTTTTCTAGAAGAACTAGTACTTGAAATTTAATCCTTACCTTTCAATCCCATGGCTATGATTTTTGTTTCATCTTCGGAATCAGATCCTAGATATTATAGTTGCAACAATATTTTCTTTCTCCTTGCTATTAAACTTTTTGGGTCTCATCTCAAGATGAAGTTTTCACCAGTGGTCTTCATCGTGGCCTTCTTTATAATAGTGTTTACATGTGATTCTTTCGCCTTCTTTCTTGAGTCACAAGCATTCTTTTTATCTTTTCCTTTGAACTTCCCTTTTCCTTTTTTTTCTACATGAGAATGAATTCTCACTAGTTTCTTCAGAAACATTCTTCCCTCTTGCCTCTAAATGAGTTGCATGTACACAAAATTCATTTAGTTTTGCAAGGTTAAACATGAGAACTGTGTGTCTCAAATAACTATATATCCTCCAATGTATTTCAATAGGGTATCTTGGGAGGACAAATCTATACCCAAAATCAAATCCCTTTTTCTAAATTCTTGAGTAGAGCTTTGCATATTTTGACCTTTGGCTTGCATAAAGTTTTACCAATCCATAATAGCTTTTTGCATGTATGTTAATGGATAAAATTGCCTTCTTATTGCAACAAAAAAAATCATTCCAAGAGGATAAAACCTTACCATGTTTCTTCATGTCCTATTGAGTTTTTGCCTCCCACCAAATAAGTGTTGCACCTTCCAACCTTATAGAAGCAAGCTGAATTTTGGTCTCATCATCCTTGATTATTTGTATCCTGCAAGACACTTCAATATGACGAATCCAATTATCTAATTTATCAACATTTACCTCTCCATCATACATAGGCAATTCAGTCTTAATGTCAAGATTTAACAAAGGATTTTTACCATGTCCTTTTGGAGAATTAGGAAGTGTTTGTGAAAGGGTAGAAGAAGTAGAAGAAGACGAGGATGAATATGAGGATGAGGATGGAGGTGAAGGTAGTGCTGATCTAGATTTAAACAAGAACACAATAAAATACAGAGATAACCATAAAGACAGATATGCAGTGGAAATAATACTTCATTTCATTACTGTAAAACACTGAAATATGCTTACAAACAGAAGAGGAAATAAACCAGCTAGGGCAATGGTAGCTTATCTCTGAGAAGAGATGTGGTGGCTACATGCCTCTGAACTATGTTTCAATGAGGCTCGAAGGCCTATTTATTGTTGAGAAACAATGGAAAACCCTTCACATTCAAAAACCTAACCCTAGAAGCTGAAATGCCAAATTGTGGGCCCCGTTTTGGGTAAGTTGGTACATCAACTTCCCGGGGTCACGAATTGGTCGTATTATCTCTGTTCGATGTGCATGATATCCCGTTGGAAACATCTTTGCAAGGAATACGACGAAAATGATGATTTTTTAACAAAAAAATCAATGGCAGTAGATTTCCCAAAAAACGTCGTTTAGGGCCTCAAAACGGCTCCGGAAGTTTAGGACCCGAAAAAACTGCTAAAAATAGTAAACTGTGCTATAATTAAGGAAACTGAAAAATTGAAAGAGATAGTTGTGGGGGTCCAAATGGGATAGGTGGGTGGCCACCAACATCCACTTGGATCAAGTGCCTTGTCACCATTTCCTCCATTCCCTTTTGGAGGTTTGTCTGTTTTTCCTCCATCCCCTTTGGGAGGTTTTGAACTCTCCCCATACAACCTTGAATTCCTCTCTTCATAAAGAACCTTTACCATTTCAGACATCTCAAAGAAAGATTTTTTGAATGTTCTCTCATCTTCAAACATCTCTTCAAGACTTTCTTCATGTGCCATGACTATTGAAGCTTGAGGTGTGTTTGTTCTCCTTGAAACAATTTGAGATCTTCTTTCGACAAGTTCTCCTTTTCCTATTTTAATCTTCAACCTTGTAAGCATAATAAAAACATTTGCAAACAAAATCAAACATTCACAATAACCTTCGGATTTGATACCAAAATGATCTATAATGCAAACTTGAAGGTAATAGTAAAATTGCAAGTAAAATTTTATGTATTGTAGGCAATGGATCACTTTGAAAAACACATAAAATTATGGTTTTTAAACTTAGTTAACATCATAAAATAGAGACAATAGACCATAACAGAAACACATAACAAAAAAATGATAAAGGAGTTCACCCCTTTTTTGGGCTACATCTCCCAGTCCAGGTTCTAATGATGGAACTCTTTCATTAAGTGCTCAAATTTATGTTTACATGGATTTACAGTGCTCATAATGTAAATATTATGTCTCCAATGGCTTCAAAACTGTAAAAAACCCCTCGTTGGACTCTTGTTTGGCTCAATTTGGCAAAAAACGGAAGAACTTATGATCTCACAGAATTTCTTATGCTAAGTACTATACAATTCGCCCCAAACCTGCCTCGGCGCCTGATCCGGATTTAGACAGGAACGCAACAAAATACAGAGATAACCATATACACAAATATGCAGCGGAAATAATACTTCATTTCATTAATGGAAAATACTGAAACATGCTTACAATCAGAAATGGACATAAACCAGCTAGGGCGATGGTAGCTTATCTCTGAGAAGAGATGTGGTGACTACATGCCTCTGAACTATTCCGAACTGTATTACAATGAGCCACGAAGGCCTATTTATTGTTGAGAAACAATGGAAAACCCTTCACATTCCAAAACCTAACCCTAGGAGATGAAACGCCAAACTGTGGGCCCCGTTTGGGGGTAAGTTGGTACATCAACTTCCCGGGGTCGTAACTTTAGCATATGATCTCCGTTTGACGCGTACAATAGCTCATTAGAAAGATCTCTTCGAGCACTATCATTGTTGGAACGGCAACATTGGTCCATTCCATGGACCCATGTTGCCCCTGGGATCCCAAAAAACGTCGTTTAGGGCCTCAAAACGGCTCCGGAAGTTCAGGACCCGAAAAACTGCTAAAAATAGTAAGTTGTGCTACAATTAAGGAAACTGAAAAATGCTGAAAGAGACAATTGTGGGGGTCCAAATGGGATAGGTGGGTGGCCACCAACATCCACCTGGATCATTCCTCCCCCCTTAGGAAGCAATGGTCCCCATTGCGTTGAGTTCCTCCATCTGCTGAACTTGTCCTGCAAATCTCTGATGTGTCCAGTAATGGTGGGAAGCATGGTCGACGACGGTCCACAGTGAACAGTTGGTGCAGGCGGAGGAATGGAGGAATGATGGGCTTCAAAGCATTGCTGCACGTAGCCTTGGTACTGGTGTAAGGACCATGTCGGAGTGGTCTGAGCTTCTGATGGGTTCTGGTAAGGCGTTCTTTCTGTCGATGCAACCAGACTTTGTTGCCCACCTGAAACTTGTGTTGTACCCCTGTGGGTGAGGAGAAGTTGTTTCTGTGTTCTGTCATGACTGTATCCCTCTGCTGCTGCTGCTGCGTGGAGGAACCCTTTGCGGGGGTCATGGATGTAGCAACGATCTTCCCCTTACTTTGGGAGTGAACCATACAGATGAATTTCCTGGTCTGTGATATGGGCTTGCTGCCTTTCTTAGCAGTGATCAAAGATGTGGTGGTAGGTGGGGCTACCTCCGGTATCCTGTATAATGAATTATTCAAAGAAATAATGACAGCAC
>APFE030902146.1:272470-284505 GCA_000404065.3 Pinus taeda | reverse complement strand
CAAATATAAAGTTGCAATACATACCTTTTGTGTGTTTTGCACATTATTGAGATCGAAAAATTGCTCCATCTATAATATCCATGTTGTGGGATCCTTGCCATCAAACTTCCTCATATTGAATTTTGGAATATGGTGGGTCTTCGATGCAACATTAGAGTCTATGAAATCATGATTAACATTTCTCTTGTTCGCATCATGAGTTTCCTTTACTACCCTTTCATCATTTGTAAGTATTTCTTGTAGAAACTTTGTCAAATTTGTCTTCAAATCTGCCATGTCTGTCTTCAAATCTGTCTTCAAATCCATCTTCAAATCATCCATATTAGCTTCCATGCCCTTTATCTTAGATTCCACGCCATTTATCTTAGCTTCTGTTAGCTTTTGTGACAGTGACATTTGTTGCACTTGGTCTTGTAATTTTGATATATCATGTAGCATTTCTTCCTCTTCTTCATGAGTCATGCTAGAGTTTTCAGGTTGCTTACTAAGTGTTTGCATTTTCTTTCCTTGGGGCATCGGTTGCTGATAATAATGCTCTAGTATGCCTTTTGAAATCCTTCAAAATAATTTTCAAAACCAAGCTTAAGCAAAAATTTAAAAAAAATTCTACACACCTTTTTTCACTTTATAGGAGCTCAATATTGCCTCTGATGTATCTCTATAATTTCAGATCATCCAGTTCTAAAATTGTGACCTATAGTAGCCCTCTCTGTCATCTTTCCAATGCCACTAGTCTGATCCAAATTGGATTCTCCAAGGAAGAGTTATGCCAAATCTCCCACAGTGACCTAATTATAGACTAGTTCAGTAAAGCGAACTTGTACGACATGCCACATGTCCTTGTTTCGACCTTTACCTCTAAAAAATATATACAAGAAACTACAGTCCGTCGTCTTTCTATTCCTTTTGACGAAACTTCAATCCGATGCTCAGATAGAAATTTATGACTATTTTTCCCAGGTCACCTTCTTGGAATGTAATTTAGAAGTCTGCAAAAAGACCAACTCCCTCAGATCACATCTCCGCAAATTTAACACAAAATGCTTTGAAATTCGGACCCAAGGTTCAATGCGAATTTGTCTCAAATGAGGTTTTTTTTTTCTTCTGAAACTTTGCAAAAAAAAGTTATAGCAAAAATGTCACAATGACCTATTTGGAGTAGTGAAACCTTAAAATCCAAAGCTCTGATACCAAATGTTATGAAACCAGCTCACAAAAAGATAGGAAAGATAGATAATGCCTTAGAATTTAGCTCCTTTGAGGGGGAAACCTCCTTTACATTACACAAATGAATGATTCTTTAATGATTCAAATGACAAAACCTCCTTTCTATATATAGGAGTCTAAGGAGTCACAATATAACCCAGCCGACCTAACAATAATAATATAAAGCCACAAAAATAAAAATAGAGGGATTCTATGGAGCACAGTAATAATAATATGGGGACAATAGGGGCACAACAATATTAATAAGGGATATAACTACAATAGTAATGGGGTAATCACTAGTATTATAAGGACCTAACATCACGATGGCATAACTACAATGACCTCATGCATAACAACCATACCCATAATAATGCATGCATAACAACATATAGACACTGACATGCATGACAAATCATATTAGGGGAATTTTGAGGTCTAAAATGGGCCTCCTAAGGAAATTATAAAATAATAATGGAGATAATAAAATAAGATTACATTACATCATCAAATTTTAGAGGGAAAAAGAAAAAACTACTGTTTCAACTCATATTTTAAACTTATCTCACTATGGGTTTACTCAAATTTTGAGCAGGAACACTTGTTGGATGCAGAATTTGATTCCTCATCCAAGGTGTACCCATGTTTCATACTTTCGATGAACCCTTCTACACGAAAAATGAGAAATACATGAAAAAAGTGATTAGAATTAAGCCAATGATGAACTAAACCATGATGAAAGCAATATTGAAATAGTTCAAAGGTAGCATGGAAAAATTTATTCGTAATAAACTTACTTGTAATATGTGTTTCCATTACACTAAATCATCAAACAAAACTAATAGGTTTACACTGATAATGTCAGTTGTGTGAGAGAAAATCAATGGTAATTTATTGAAGAAACACTTGTTCATTTAAGTTTGTTATGTAATAAGATCCCAATCAATTATATTGTAGATAAATTAATTTAAATATTAATAAGGAATATAAATTTAAATATTATTATAAAGAATATTAATAAAGAATAATAAAATTCAATTTATAAGGTGAAGTTAAACTATAAATAAGTTCTAAAAAATTTAATAAAAAACAAAGGAATAGCCCATCAAAGGAATAATATACCATGCATATTGCCAAAAGTATAGCAACTAACTTGAAACTCTTTTTAAATTTATAACTGTGACATTATTAACTATTCTTAAGTATTGATGACTCGCGAGCATCAATTTTATTTTAGATATCGAAATTGGTTTATTAATCCACTCTCCTTGAATTTATAACTTTGACTTTATTGGCAATGCTTAAATTTTATTTTAGACATTTGAATTGGTCTATTAATTTTTAACATTGCTTTTATAGAAAATATATAAATGATTTTATATTTTTATAAATTTTAGTCTTATTTTATTAGTTTTAATGTTTTTGATGATTTGAATTTTATTTGTTAGAATTTAAAGTCAGTGTTTGATGTTTTATATTTTTATATATTTTAGTTTTACTTTATCAATTTTAATAATTTTTATGATTTGAATTTTATCTGTTAGAATTTGAAGGTTAGTGTTTAATTGTTAGAGAGTTTTATTATTTTAAAAATTTATAAATTATATAGAAATTAATGTGTAGATTCAAAATTTCTCATGAAATTTACTAAATTACAAAAGGAAACATTACACATACACATAGATTTATGTAGGAGAAAGAAACTTCTCAAAACTTCTTATTATCTATATCTCATTAATCAAACCCTCTCCTTGAATGACTGACTCTAGCAAACACTTAGTCAATTTTCAAGCCTTCCAAGGCTATTTCCTTAGATTGTTCCTTTGGGAATTTGACTCATATTTTTTAAGAATTTCCCTCTATTGAATTGCCCAATTCCCTTAGGTCCTTCCTCTCACTACATGCACCACCTGTACACATTGTAATATGCTACAACATATAGTAGATTGCCTTGGAATACCCATCTCAACTAGGTAACTCAAATTCCTACATGCAACAATTATTTTGGGTTGATTAATTAGTTAAATGGTTGATCACTTAGTGTGGTTGAAGTTCCACTTCCACAATTTGACCTCCACTAGTTCTTCTGATAGTTAGAACTAGTTTAACTAACAATAACTGAAATTAACTAAAATAGATTGCTACAAATTATAAATCAAACATAACTCAAGCTTCCCCAACTCAAATTAAATGAGTTAACTCAGTAGCAAGTGTCATGCCACCTCAATTAATTACCTCCAAGATTTATGCTGAAATAAAAATTCAAAATTTCTCTAATTTGAAATAAAAATTCAAAATTTCTCTAATTTGATAAAAGCAAAATCAAACTTAAAATTTTCAAAATTTCTCTAATTTGATAAAAGCAAAATCAAACTCAAAATTTTCTTGTTAAATTTTCAACAAATATTTTTTTTTGGAAAATTAATATTTAAAAATTTGTAGTTTTTTTTTTTTATTTAATAAACTAATTATTATTGATTTGTTTAAATTTTATTGATTTTTTCTTTAAATTATTAGATGGAGATATCTTTCTTGATATATTGAATTCGGTTATATTTGTATTTCCTTTGTGTTAACGTCTAATGAAAAATTATATATGCGATAGAAAAATGAATTGAATTTGTGAATTGAATTAAGATTTATTTGTCTTTTTTTAAATTTATAAATTTTATAATTTAAATATAATTTAGGAACGGATTATTTTTCTTTTATATTAATATGTTTTTTTATTTTTTAATTTAATTTAATTTATTACTATTTTTAATTTATATAAGTATAATTTTAAAAATCTTATTTTAAAGCTTATGGGGTGTAGAATAGATGGTGATATAGTGTAATGTTAAGTCACTTCATGATGTGAAAGTTACTAGTTTTAGGCAAAAAATCCAACTATGTTAAGGTTGGTGTGGCCCAAGGCGAGTGCCATCCCCACATAATTTTGACAAATTAAATGCCCTTATGTTAGGATTTCTCAAACCACAAGTTAAATTTGAAATAATATTTGGAAAAATCAAATAACTTGACAAAAAAATTTATTATCTTAATTTTAATACAATAGATGAGAATGTTCATATACTTTTAAGTTCAACCCAATAAATCACAATGAATATCAAATGCTCAAATTTTCAAAACAATATATGTTAATGTTTAACTATATTTTAATGTGATGGATGGAAATACTAGATCAAAATCACTCATATTTATCTTATACTACATTTATACCTTTATACCTTTATTAAGAATTATCAAGCCATATTTGTTTAAAAAATATAAGTTTAAATTTTGTTTTAAAAATTTGTTAATGATTTTAACCTAATTTTCTTAATGATTTTTATGTATTTTTTATGTTGTGAATTTTATAGTATATATATTTAAAGTATTTTAAATAAAAGATTTTATATTTATATTTATAATGATTTATTTAAATTTAATATTATAATTAAGTTAATTTGTGTTAAAAAAAATGATTTTATATCATAAAACATTCTTTTGAGAAGAATTGTTCTTTCATGTTACCTTTCTCACTGTGGGTCGTTGATTTCCATGTTAGAATATAGAAATAGCATCCACCATTAGATTGAAAACTCGTATCACTCAGTTACAATTTGTAACGAGATTCTTTACCACCATTTCTACGAGGTTTTCCCTCACCTTAATTTGCTATTTTTACCACAAACTAGGTCATTCTTGAAGCCTTTGACGGGCATGACAACATCTATGTGATAGACTTGAATTTGATGCATGACGTGCAATGGTCAGCTTTGATTCAGGCTCGACAAGCATTTATGTTGGTTTCAATGGCAACACAAAGGAGAGCTTAGTTGTTACACACCTCTTAACTCATCATCTTTCTTGGTTAGTCTTTGATTTTGGTTCTTTAACCTTTCCTTCTTGCAAATGATGATTGTGTATATCTTCAGCAAGTTCACCTAGGCTGATAAGAAGGGTGTGAAGGCCATGGCCCTACATGTGTCCTTGGTCTCTTGCCATGTCCTATTGGAGGGTCTATCTTTTAAGTTGGACTTATCTCTCCCATCCAGTGTAATGGTGACAATTTTCTACAACACTAGGTAGATCCTCAAGCAAATTTTCCATTTGCATGTAATTTGGAATTAGTTTTTTCCACATTTGAAGCAAAATTTGTTTTCCTAATCTAGATTTCATTGGAAAAATGTAGGGAGATTTAAAATATGAATTGCATGGTGTAGTTCTTTACTCTAGATGGAAAATGTATTCAAGTCATTATTACATTGTTGCCCAAACATCACCTTGGATGTTGATTATTTTCTCTACATGTGTAGCCTTGTGGGACTCCTCTCTCAAGATGTCTTTTCAGGCCTTAAGGTTCAAAGTTCTAATGCTTATTTCACCCATAAGTGTGAGCAAATAACAACCATGTAGTTGATTTGGCAAGGATTTCCTTATAGCTAGGTCTTTTTTATTCTCTCACTGTTGTTGAGTCTTACCCAATACCCTGTAACAAACAAAAGGAAAGTAAGAACATGAAAACTTCTAGAAACAGAAACATAGGAACATTATCATTTAGATAAATTCAAAAGTAAACCATAGAAAGATTTTTGTATAAGACATTATCGATAAGTGTTAGCCACATCATAGAAGCAATGAGAAAGATAACCTTTATTTTAAGAAAGTGCAAAAATGAAAGAAAAACAAAAAAAAGCCTAAGGAAAAATCCCCTTATTTTCTCAATATAGAAATAGTATTGAAAGAAGCCTTATAAACACTAATATGAAGTATCTTTATCTATAAACCAAATACAATTAACACTTGTAGTGATGAGATTACATGTTAAAAAGAGAAAATTTAACAACAAAAAATTGTAATGATACTTCTACTTGCAAAAAAAAATTGAAAAAACAAATCAAAGTATATAGTAGGCTTCCAATACTCATATCAATAAAATAAAGCCCTTTCATGCATTCAAATACTTAAGGAGAGAAAAGAACTATATGTACTTTCTTTTGTAGAATAGAGAACAAACCCAATATTTGGAAATTCTATAATGAAAGTAATATTAATGATTTTTTTCTTTCAATTACAAGATTCAAAGTTGGGTCCATGGCCATCACTTTCTATCTCAAAATTTACTATAATGGGAAAACCCTCCCATGTCACCATAAAACCCTAAATTCCATAAAACCCTAAATTCCTAGACTAGGGAGGAAGGACTGGCCATGGGCCGAGAAAAACTAAGAAAAAGCAAAGAAATTTTTTGATGAGAGTGTACACCTGTGTGGGTGACAAATCCATGGAGAAGCAATCTTTGAGTGGTTGACCTATAGGTACGAGTTTGAGTTAAGGATCCAGCCGTAGTAAAAAAAAAAAGTGTATAGTCAAATCACAAGAAGGAGAGAAATAATAAAACTATAGTGACTACAAAATCTTAAGAAAAGTTTTAATGTACCTGAGATAGGCCTCACTCGCACTCCATCTCCACTAACAGGAACCTGCAAAATGGTTCTTGTGTCCTCAAAGGAAAAAGAGTGAAAACTAAATTTTGATTTATAATGGGGAAATTTTGGCAGTTCATGGCCTGAATGAAAAGAAGCATTGTATGTACTAACTCCTTGAATTTTTCTTGGATAGATACCTTAATCAAACAGCACATTTAAGGACAACAAACTAGGTGGTGAAATTATGACAGTCGCTAGACCCGAAACCATTCAACTTAGTAGCAGGTTTGGAAAAAACAAAAGATTTTAATTAGTACAAAACTGAGGAAGAGCAAGGAAGAAAACATATAATAAATCGTAAAAAAAAAAGTATCGATGATTATAACCTACCTGGAGGTGATCCAAGAGGAGAATGGGGTCGCCGCATATATTCCTCATTGCATCAAACTTAAAATTCAAACGAAAATGCTCGTAAGATAAGTGTACATAGTGTTGAGAGTAAAACCTAAGAGAAAAACATTTGGTTGCAAAGCCGAGAGCCAATGACAAAAACTAAAATGGGACAAATGAGCTCAGGAACATCGTAAGGGACAGGTGGTTACCCAAAAAATGACTCATAAATTTTTGTCCATCGATCTCTTATCCTAATGTGTAGTTATGACAGATCAATGACACATCAAATGCACTATACCCAAGCGATGTTGTGCACGACAATTGTCTGGAAAAATATAATATATTTACCATAATCCAAAATTAATTCATGTGTGGCTATAACCATGTCGTAATCAATGTGTTATATAATAGTAATCATAGTATGAGGTAGGAGATATATGATAATGTGTAATTAATACACAACGTTAAGATTAATGTCGAGAAACCAACCATTAGAAATCATATTAAAAGAACATGCACCACTCGCATATTATATTGGTAAAAAAATAAACATTTGATAACTATACATGTAAACTATAAATAACCCTGCTTATAGAGGAAAATAATAATCTTACCATTGCCGTGAGAAAACATTAATCATCGATCGGAAATAAAACCAAGGCCATAGTGGATAGAAACGTATAGAGACATTAGTAACAAAATTTGATATTTCCCTTGCTATCAAAAATTAATATGGATAAGCCATAATGAACCGAAAAGAAGTAATCATTAATTGTGAAAATAATATTAAAAAAACTAAAACTAAGCGCAATGTATAGCATTTTAGAAATCAGTGTATAGAGTGTACAATATTTTAAAATGGGTGATCTTGTAAATTTAAAAGGTGATTATTGATGTCATGTGATTTAATAATATAATCATCATTTACTCTAAACAAAGAATCTCAAAATTGATATAAAAAATTTAACTAATGTTAATAAATTTCTAAGAAATTGATTGGAAAGAGTAGCAACAATTATCAAATCAATAGAAATACAAGTAATAGCAGTATAACATATCACATCTTTTTTATGTTATGCTACTCTTTCCTATGTTAAGGGTTTATGAAGTTTTTTTTGCAACATGTGGTGCAATTGCTAGTTCTATTTTTTTTAGATTAATATCTCATTTGATTTTATTTAATAAATAAATTCACTGTCCATATCAGCAACAAAAATAAAATTGTTATAGATGATTTTTTAGTTATTAAACTTAAAATAAAGCCATTATTTTAATTTCTATATTTAAATTCAAATGCTTCTTATTTTGTTAAAAAAAAAAATCAACAGTATCAACCACCAAAATTATGATCTTAAAACTAAATAAAAACATTATTTGTGTTTTTATATCTAAATTCTTGATGTACATTCAACCATCCAAAGACTTTTTCAAGTATAACTACATCCTAAAGAAAGTCTTCATTACAAAATTATGATATTAACTAAATGGAAACATTACTTTTTATAAGTAGAACTTCTACTTAAATCACATATAGAAAGACCTTTGTCGACGCGTTTTGAACCAACAAGTGTGGTTCATAGTGAGGACAAGTTGAAGAAACAGATCCACCTTTGCATGTTAAATAGTCTGAGCAGAGCCTCCAATGACTATCTTGACCAACGGCTAATTTTGACTTAGGGACGAGAGTCAAAAAATCATTTTGATAATTTAAACGAAGTTAGTTATCATCGGTGACCATACCTTAAAATATATATAAAAATATATAATGAAATAATTTTAGATGGTGTTTAAGCTAATAGTTAGTTAAAAAGTTATCATTTAATAATAAAAAATTGTAATTAAATTGTGAATTAGTTAAATTGAAGACCTTACTTTTTATATAAATATAATATAAGGTAATTTTAAGATGATAGCTAGTTAGAATAACTATATATTGAACCAGAAATTACTAGTAAGTTAAAATTAAATAGATAAAAAACTATATATATATATATAACCCATAAATAAAGTAAAATAAATAAATTTACCTAAGAATGTATTGGTAAAGGTTAAAATAAATAAATAATAAATAAAATAAAATAAATAAATAAATAGATAAATAAATAAATATTACCTAAAAAATAAATTATATATATATATATATATATATATATATATATATATATATATTAGTTAAGAATATTTTTATTAATATCTATTAGGAAAAAATAAATAGAAAGAGCTGCTTAAAATAAAAACAAGAAGGATCGGAAAAAATCCATTAGAAAGCCACAGAGCAAGAAGGATAAACCCTAGGAGAAAGGAAGGCTCAAGGGGAACAACAAAAGAGATAAAAAGGGGGAGGGAGCGGGCAAGGAAAAGAAAGACTAGGACGAAAGGGCATGGATCCAACATCTACTGATATTCCAGCCGTCATCTCTATTGAGATTGTTAGGCCTTCTTTCAATCTCAATAGCTTCCCTGAATTTACGATGATGGAACTCAGCAACTTTGGCAACAACCTTGGCCTCCTCTATACAAACCTAATGCTTGGTCTTTTCCACACGTTTTGCTAACGCAGAAGACTTGGTCCTCCCATGTCTTAGGTCGGCCGCATGTTTGCTTATCCTCTAATGGATGGAGCACCCTGTTTCCCCAATATAGGGGGTCCCACAATAATAAGGGATCAAGTAGACACCCTTCATGTCCTTAGCGTTAACTGGATCTTTCATTGGTCGGAGGGAATTACTAATGGTGTTGAGCGGCCTAAAGGTTGAGGGAATATCATACCTCTTAAGGATCTGAGCAATCTTGTCCGTGGTTCCTTAGACATAGGGAAGACTCTGGTCACTAAGTCAAAATTAGTAGTTGGAGGCTATGCTCACAGTATTTAACATGCAAAGCTGGATCTGTTTCTTCAACTTGTCCTCACGATGAACCACACTGGTTGGTTTGAAACGCGTCAACAAAGGTCTTTCTATATGTGATTTATGCCGAAGTTCTACTTATAACTATTATGAATCACAGAAGCCTCATTTCAACAACATTACTTTAATGTTTAAATTCGTGATTTATCTTCATCACATCCAAAGAGTTTTGAACTATAACTACATGTTGAAGAAATGTCTTCATTCAATGGAGACTATGGCTTCATTGTTTTTGGTTTTTAACTTTTTATTGACTTTAATGCATTTTGCATCGTTTGAATTGAATGTAAATATCATTTTTCTTTATGTATCCAAATTTATGATGTATCTTTGAAAGAATTTTCAATCATAAAAATTAGACAAAAAAAATATATTTTTAGATAAAGACATTATTTTTCTTTTTTAAGTTAATTTTACTGATAAATTTTAGCTGTAACAACTAGAAAAATATAAATTTCTATCCATAAATTTGTGTTGTGAACCTAATTCGAAAAGGTGTAACAAGATTAAAATATAATAATTCTTTTATTTAATTCAAAATGATAAATATGGTGTGGGATCGATGATAGAGTTACTATTATGGCATTAAAGTTCATCAGTTTGAAACCTCTTAATCTATATAAGAAAGAAAATTATTAAAAATATTAAAGATCATCAAATTTCAATATTGATAAATATCGATATAATATATCTTAATAATTTATTTCGTTTACTTAAAAAAACTATGATTGTGTTGAAATACACATTCTACAGTCCTGTATAAGTGTGACGTATGCTTCCGTTGAACATGGAGTTGGCGTGTTTTTTTTAAATATCTAAATATAAAAGCAACACGACCTCATAATGAAAGCATAACTAAATGCTTGATAGGGTATCCCCACAGCTTGAGAGCTTCAACCCCACTCACTATCACTGGGTCCGGGCGACTGTGATCTTGATCTAAATTCTATTGACGGTTAACCGCAGACTTCTTAATAATTTATTTCGTTGACTAAAAAACTATGATTGTAACTATGATTGTGTTCAAATACACGTTCTACAGTCCTGTATAAGTGTGATGTATGCTTCCCAAAGACTTCTTAATAATTTATTTCGTTGACTAAAAAAAACTATGATTGTAACTATGATTGTGTTCAAGTACACGTTCTACAGTCCTGTATAAGTGTGATGTATGATTCCGTTGAACATGGAGTGGCGTGTCTTTTTTAAATATCTAAATATAAAAGCAACACGAGCTATAATGAAAACATAACTAAATTCTTGATAGGGTATCCCCACAGCTTGAGAGCTTCAACCCCACTCACTATCACTGGGTCCGGGCGACTGTGATCATGATCTAAATTCTATTGATAGCTAACCTCTGATCTTGATCTAAATTCTATTGACTGTTAACCCCAGACTTCAAAGATTGTGATTTTGATCATATTTTTCTATAGGGTTCATTTATTGGATATTGTTTTATTGGCTTTGGGATTTATTTTGTCCTTTGATTGGTGAATTGGAAAATTGTACTCTCTTTGCTAAACATTTTATGATAATCTAATAATAAGAAGAATTTGAAAGGGTTTTACTCATTGTAGGTTTTTCCCTAGTCTTTTACAAAATCAAAGTGTCTCTTGTTGCTCTTGATTGTCTTCTATCGCCAATGGAATTTATTGTTCTATCTACAATTTCTATTGATCCTTGGAAGATTACATTGTGTTGAAAAAATGCTGATTAAAAAAAAGAATTAGGCTAAAGTGATTGTAACAATATAGAACAATGTAAAATTAACAAGTCCTATAAATAAAAATCTACATATCTATACATTATATTAACTCTACTAGATAAGGTAATTAAAAGTTAAAAGAAAAAAATTATATTTACCTTATAATTTTTTATATAAGAAATTTTGAATAAAATTTGAATATTCATTTTAACTAACACACACACACACACACACACATATATATAACGTTCACGAGAGCGTGCACACATATATACTTGTTGATAATAGTAAAGTAAAATAATTCAATTTCTTTCTTAATAAGAGTAGATGTGTAATTCATACAACTTTTAATATAAAATTGATATGTGCAAAGAAAAAAATATTACTAATAATCAAAATTTTCAGCAT
>APFE030902146.1:234318-264372 GCA_000404065.3 Pinus taeda | reverse complement strand
TCGATGATTGTCTAGCAATCCGATCCCATTACCTGCAATTTGATAGTTGATTTTAAAATTTATTTTGCAATGTATCAAGTTGTCTTAGGCTAAGATTTTAAAATCGCTTTATATTTAGCATTTTGAAAAAGTTACTCTTGGTATAATAACTCTTTCATTCAAGTGTTCATTCTTAAAGTTTTTTTAGTCATAAATTTTTTCCATAATGTCTTCCTTGAAATATTTTGAAAATTTAAGATTGGTTTGTAGTCATAATCTTTGGTTTTAATTCCATGGTTGAAAAATTGTCAAGGTTTTAATATTTTTCTAAGTCATGATATTTTATCTTTAATGTCATGGTTGAAAATAGTTATAATTATTTTTTCTTAGCACCATTCTTCAAATGTTTTGGAATTTTAAGGTTTTTGAAAGAAGTGATTTTTTAAATTTAATGTCATCCTTAAAAGTCATTGGAATTTTAGGGCTTTTCAAAGACATGATATTTTATCGTTAATAACATGCTTGAAAATCATTGGAAATTTAAACTTTTTCAGAGTCATGATATTTTTTTAACGTCATTATTAAAAAATATTGAAAATGTACCCTGAAAAAAAAGACTTTATTCCGACATCAACACTTTTTGATTTCAAGGTGTTTTTTGCACCAAATGAAATGACTTTTATTGTTTTTTACTGTTATTTTAAAAAAATATTCAAAATTAACTTTGAAAAAAAATGGTGATGCAAAGTCAACACTTTTTATTTTTGGGTTGCTTTTTCATGTTTTTTTGGGATTTTTGGGCTCAAGCACCCGTTTGAGGTAATAGTTCCCGTTTGATTGATAACTATGTTGCAATTACTAGTAATAAGTTTTTTATATTAATATTTCATTTTGTTTTAATTTCTCTAATTTAATGAATAAATCTAGCATCCATATCCCCAAGAAAAATAAATTTGTTATAGATGATTTTTTATTTTTTAAACTTAAATATTTTGTACATTTTGAAAGTTTATAAAGCCGTTGTTTTCATTTCTATATTTAAAAGCCATTGTTTTCATTTCTATATTTAAATTCATGATGTTTTTTATTTTGTCAAAAACAAATCAACAATAATAACCACCAAAATTATGATCTTAAAACTAAATAGAGACATTATTTATGTTTTTATGTATAAATTCTTGATGTATCTTCATCCATCCAATGCATCTTCATCCATCCAAAGAATTTTTCAACTATAATTACATCCTAAAGAAAGGTCTTCATTACAAAATTATGATCTTAACTAAATGGAGACATTACTTTTGTTTTTATGTTAAAATACCTGATGTATATTCATCCCATCCAAAGAGTTTTCAACTATAATTACATGTTGAAGAAATGTCTTCATTAGATGGAGACTATGGCTTCATTGTTTTTGGCTTTTAACTTTTTTTTTACCTTAATACATTTTGCATCTTTTGAATTGGACGTAAATATAATTTTCCTTTCTATATCTAAATTCATGATGTCTCTTTGAAAGAATTTTCAATCATAACAATTAGCCCAAAAAATATATTATATAGATGGAGACATTATTTTCCTTTTTTAAGTTAAATTCATAATATATTTTAATTTTACTTATAAATTTTCAACCATAACAACCTAAAAAATATGATTTTCTATGCATAAATTTATGATGTGAACCTAATTCAAAAAGTTGTAACAAGATTAAAATGTAATAATTCTTTTATTTAATTAAAAATGATAAACATAGTGTGGGATCCATGGTAGAGTTACTATTATGGCATTAAATTCCATCAGTTTAAAACCTCTTGAATCTATATAAGAAAAAAAAATTACAAAAGTGATCAAATTTCAATATTCATAAATCTCAATATAATATGTCTTAAGAATTTCTTTCGTTGACTAAAAAAACTATCATTGTCTCTCACTGAGAGACACATTCTACAGTCTCGTATAAGTGTGGTTTATGATCCCACTCAACATGGAGTTGACATGTGTTTTTCTTTAAATATCTAAATATAAAAGCAATGTGAGCTATAATGAAAGCATAACTGAATACACATATATGGTTAGATTTAATTAAAATAATTATAAAACATTAATAATCTCACTCTTATTGTGCTAGCTCATTTCATTTTTAATATTACAAACCAATATGAGTGAAATGTAAAAATATTTCACTTTCACTCACAAACATGTTAATTTGGCAGCTCAGGGACAAATTCCCTCCTTTGGATAGTCTTCCTCATCAAGAAATACCACTCCTAGCCTTTGGAAGAATTTAATTTGGCTAAGGAAAAATGTACTTTTGAAGAGGAAACACATGTGCACAAAAGTACAAATCGGCTTTAGGAGAAATCAGACACCCTTGGAAGCATATAAATACAAGACAAGTTAACCTCATTTAGACATCATCATCAATCATCTTCTCCTCTCCCTTCTTTGGATTGGTTCGTACAAGTTCGAAATTGTAGGTTTTGAGCTCAGATGTGCAAAAATAATATATTGTTCTAGAGTCATAGGGTTGGTTTGTAGAAATATCGGTTGCAACCACTTCCTTGATAGGGTATTCCCTACAACTTGAGAGTTTCAACCGTAGTCATTGTCACTGGGTTCGTGCGGCTGTGATCTTGATCTAATTTCTATTGACCATTGACCACAAACTTCAAAGATTCTCACTTTGATTATATTTTTCTATATGGATCATCTATTGGATATTTCTTCGTAGGATTTTAGATTGACTATATCTCTTGATTGGTGATTTGGAACATTTTACTCTATTTGTTGAACATTTTATGACAATCTAATAAGAAGAAGAATTTGAAAGGGCTTTACCCATTGTAGGTTTTTCCCCGATATTTTACCAAATTCTAGTGTCTCTTTTTTCTCTTGATTTTATTCTACTATATATTGCATTTATTGTTCTATCCACAGTTTCAGTTAATCATTGGAAGATTAAATTGTGTTGAAAGATTGCTAATTAAAAAAAAATAGGCTAAAGTGATTGTAACAACATAGAAAAATGTAAAATTAACAAGACCTATAAACAAAAAATTAGATGTATATAATTATTAACTCTACTAGATAAGGTAATTGAAACGTTAAAAAAAAAAAATATTTACCTTATAATTTTTTTAATATAAGAATTAAATAAAAAATTTAATATTCATTTTAATAACATATTTCAATATAATATATATATAAAGCATGCTAACGAAATCTCACACACATATATCCTTGTTGATATTAGTAGAGTAAAATAATTCTAGAATCCACTAAAATGTTAAATATGCATCCAATTTCTAGTGCTACAATCCAGTGCCACTTATCCTCTTAGTGAACAGTTACCGTCTCATTGTTTCAAGGCGCATTTCTAATGTGTGTTTGATTCCATCCCGCAATGCAAATGCCAAAAAAATCCATCCCCATCCGTCCCTTCTCTGCTACACAATCACTTGGGAAATTCAGTCACCCCTTTTGTGTAGTCACTCACCTTCCAAGTTAATTGGCATTCCCTATCGTGGCGATCCATCCCTTGGCAAGGCTTGCTCACATCAGAAGTTCAAGAAACCTAGGCATATAACTACCTCAAAACCATCATACTAGTCCTAGCATTCTCATGGAAATCGATGGACATTATTGGGCACCGATGTCCCATAATGGCCTTGCTCCTGAAGTGCTTTACCAATATACTATTTCATTTTCCAATTCCTTTTGTTACTACTGCTAATTCCTGATAGTCAGTTTCACCCACCCAACCCGGGCATTTCCCATGCTTTCCTGTACCAAGCACATCACTGCCATTAGATTTAATATAAATTGAAATAAATTCACATCATACCTCATTGGTAAGTCGTCAATAAGGTACACCCATAATCCTGTTTACTTCCTGACACGACAACTCAAACTAGAATCTTTTATTAAATCATTATGTATAAACATATCACATCAAGTTAGCTCAAAACACAACCATCATAGATCACATATACCCATCATAAACCAAAATTATAGATCACATGTAATCATCATAGACTGGAATCATAAATCACATGCATAATAAAACTGAAATAAAATAATGATACTTATCCTTTAAGAAATCATTTACTTCTACCTTTGTCTTTAGTCTATACGCACACCATATCGGTTTCCACTCCTGAAAAACACCCAGTTCCTTCTCTTCAACCATGTACTCATACACAATGTACATCATAACACATACATCCATGCATGGCATACAACACCATGCAATACATGCACCTAAACCTAATATACCACACATACACCTACACCCAATGTACAACACAACACAATACACGCTCCTACATTCTATGTACAACACAACACAATACATACACCTACACCCGGTGTACAATAAAACACAAATATGTACACAGAGGACACAACAAATACACATGTAATGATATGACGACTACACAATGCACATACATAGTACCGCATGTTCATAACACAACATGTATGACATGCACACAATACAACACGTACACCAATACCATATGTACAAGTTCACAACACCTGCACCACATGTGTACAACATCACATGTACACGGCACCACCTCCACAACGCGTACAGAATGCCACATGTACACCACACCACCTCTACAATGTGTATAGAATACCACATGTGCATAGTGCCACATGCATGGAATGTACACAACACCACATGTACACAACATCACATCATATCGGTAACAAAATAAACATTTGATAACTATACATGTAAACTATAAATAATCGTGCTTCCAAAGGAAAAGAATCTTATTACCATTGCGACGAGAAAACATTAATCATCAATTGGAAATAAAACCAAGGCCAGGGTCGATAGAAACATATATAGACATTATTAACAAAATTTAATCTTTCCGTTGCTATCAAAAATGACATTCTTTGACAAATAATTCTAAAATTAATATTGATAGGCCAGAAGGAACCGACAAACAACAATCATTAAGTGTGAAAAAAATATTAAAGAAACTAAAACTAAGCACAATGTATAATATTTTACAAAGTAGTGTACAAAGTGTACAATATTTTAGAATTGGTGATCTTTGGAAATATTGAGTGAAAATTAAAAAGGTGATGATTGATGTTATTTTATTTAATAATACAATCATCACTTACACTAAACAAAGAATCTCAAAAATGATATAAAGAATTTAACCAATGTTAACAAATCTTGAAGAAATCGATTGGAAACAATAGCAGCAATTGTGAAATCAATAGCAATAGAAGTAATAGCAGTATAACATATCACATCTTCTTTATTTTATGCTACTCTTTTCTATGCTACCGGCTTATGGCGTTTTCTCTGCAACATGTGGTGCAATTGCTTGTTCTAATTTTTTTAGATTAATCTTTCATTTCATTTTAATTTCTTTTATTTAATGAATACATTTAGTGTCCATGTCCCCAAGAAAAATAGATTTGTTATAGATGATTGTTCAGTTATTAAACTTAGAATAAATCCATTAATTTCATTTCGATATTTAAATTCATGATGCTTTTTATTTTCTAAAAAAAAAACAACTATAATAACCAACAAAATTATGATCTTAAAACTAAATAAAGACATTATTTATGTTTTTATATCTAAATTCTTGATGTGTCTTCATCCATCCAAAGAATTTTTCAACTATAACTATATCCTAAAGAAAGCTCTTCATTACAAACTTACTATCTTAACTAAATGGAGACATTACTTCTGTTTTTATGTTCAAATTCGTGATGTATCTTCATCCCATCCAAAGAGTTTTCAACTATAACTACATGTTGAAGAATTGTCTTCATCCCATCCAAAGAGTTTTCATCAATAACTACATGTTGAAGAAATGTCTCCATCCCATCCAAAGAGTTTTCAACTATAACTACATGTCGAAGAAATGTCTTCATTCAATAGAGACTATGGCTTCATTATTTTTGGTTTTTAACTTTTTATTGACTTTAAGACATTTTGCATCTTTTGATTAGGATGTAAATATAATTTTCCTTCCTATTTCTAAATTCATGACGTATCTTTGGAAAAAATTTCAATCATAACAATTAGACCAAAAGATATATTCTTTAGATGAAGACATTATTTTCCTTTTTAAATTCATGATTCTTTTTATTTTGTAAAAAAAAAAATCAACCATAACAACCACCAAAATATGATCTTAAAACTAAATAAAGACATTATTTATGTTTCTATATCTAAATTCTTGATGTATCTTCATCCATCCAAAGACTTTATGAACTATAACTACATCCTAAAGAAAGGTATTCATTACAAAATTATGATCTTAACTAAATTGAGACATTACTTTTGTTTTTATGTTTTAATTCCTCATGTATCTTCATCCCATCCAAAGAGTTTTCAACTATAACTACATGTTGAACTCTATTTGCTGAACATTTTATGACAATCTAATAAGAAGAAGAATATGAAAGAGTTTTACCCATTGTAGGTTTTTCCCTGATATTTTACCAAATCTTGGTGTCTCTTGTTTCTCTTGATTGTCTTCTACTATCTATTGCATTTATTGTTCTAGCCACAATTTCAATTAACCATTGGAAGATTAAATTGTGTTGAAAGATTGCTAATTAAAAAAAAAAGAGAATTAGGCTAAATTGATTGTAACAACATAGAAAAAAGTAAAGTTAACAAGACCTATAAATAAAAAATTAGATCTATATACATTATATTAACTCTACTAGATAAGGTAATTGAAAGTTTAAAAAAATCATATTTACCTTATAATTTTCTTAATATAAGAATTAAATAAAAATTTGAATATTCTTTTTTTGCTGAAGCAAGAGTCATACCTTCTATTCAATTGAATCAGAAAAACAAACTACATACATTACAACAATCCCAAAGGATCTGAGGGCCATAGAATTAACTATCCGCTGAGAGCCTTGGGAATCGAGCTAAAGGCTTAAAAACTGGGCCAAGGGCCCACAAACCTAACTACGAGACCTTCAAACTACAAAAAAATGCCTGAACCGTCTGATCCACCTTCAGATATCTAATGGACGAGGCTCATATCAGAGTGAAAATAAGCACACTCTTTAAATCTAGAATCAGACCCGATGAGGAAATAGAAAGCATACTATAAGGATTTCAGGTCTGAATGGGGGAATAAACTTCGAGCATGTAATCCACCCAAAATCCACCGATCCCAACCTAGAAGCGAAACAATCATGGAAGATAACATCGTAGCCCGACCCGAAGTCAAATAACAACATAATTTAGGTTAAGTTCAGGTCCGACACGAAAGGTAACCACCTTGAAAGTTGCCTTGCGAAATCCCCAGAATTGTCGTGAATCTGCCTAACTATGAGTATGTGAAAGCATCACCCGACAAAGCTAATTCTTCTATACAGAATTCAGTTTTCATGAAGAGCGGAGGGTGAAAATTGACTACCGCCCAATAACTTTGGGGATGAAGAGTTATGGCTGCAAATTCCCTCCCGAGGACCTGATATCCATGCATTGCTTCACCATAAAAGATCAAAATTTCCTTGTTTCCTTTAGTCAACATCCTTTTAGTTTCCCCTGCTTTGATAGAGTTCCTTGTCTGCACTTGCCTGTTTGAGACACTCTTCCCTCAATCTACCTTGGGGTATCTCTATCCAATCATAAATTTTATTACTCTTGGCCCAATGCACACCTTCATTAGCTAGTATGTCTGCTACTTTGTTGGTTGTACAATGAACATGAGTAAAAGTAATGGTTCTCAGTTCTGCAAGTGAGAGTGAATCTGTTGATATACTTGCAAAAGCTACCAATGTCTCGAGACTTTATCTAGAGTAGAGCCATAACAAATTCTCTCGACCAAATTAATAATCAATTCAGAATCAGCTTCAATTATGGTATTATGAATATTTGAGTCCTTTAATATTTCTAGACTTTCCTCAAGGGCCATAAGCTCTACCATATTGTTAGTGGCTTTACTCAAATGGCTATGAAAGATGGTTCTTATGTAACCATTTTCATCTCTTATTACTCCTCCATACCCTGCCATACCCAGGTTTCCTTTAGAGGCCCCATTTATATTGGATTTTCAAAATCCCTGAGGGGGTGGTTGCCAAAAATCCTTATCATAAATTATTTGACTTACATTCCTAGTTTTTCCCTATGGGGCAAGCCCTTGAAGACCCAACTGTAGAAGTACCCTTACATCCTTATCTTTAGCTTGGTCCTCAGGGGGGTTTTTAATGAGGGTCCCTACTGTCTCCTTGAGGTGTCTTAAAATCTAAGACATGATGTTTTGGGGAGAACCTTTCCTGTTCTTGAATAGTTTGTTGTTGCGTTATTTCCAAACATCCCATATTAGAAAGACTGGAACTATTTCCCAAGCTTTGTTGATTATTTCATTGTCAAAGAAATTTTTCCTCCACTTCTTCAGAGCGTCGGTAATTGCTAAAGTCCCTATCTATTTCTCTGAATATTGAAGCTACCCCATTCCACAAGGTGGAAGTGAATGGTCAGATGTTAAGTAGGTGATCCATGGTTTCTTCTTGTAATTCACATAGCTGGCATCTAGATGGACCGTGTACCCCTCTTTTCTTAAGATTTTCTGAGGTTAGATTTTTTTTATGCTGCACTAACCACGTGAACAATTTGATTTTCATCCAACTTTGGTTCTTCCATAGGTCCTTCCATACCCCATCACGATTTGGGTTGTCAAGTCCTAGGGCTATACGCTTGGCCTCTTTGAGGTTAAAGTTACCTTCATTGTTATTGCCCCATCTCAGCTAGTCTGATTATGCTAATGTCAAAACATTTCTTTGTTCCAAGATGTACATTAAAGCTTCTACCTGTGCCTTTAATGGGGAGTCCTCACAGTAAACCAGGTTCTTCCATGATCTCAATTTTTCTTCCCTTTGTTCGAGATCCTAGAATTCATTTACCTTGTGTAAGCCCTTATTGTCGGTATAATTCTTTAGATTGGTGAATTCTTATTTTAATAGTTTAGTTTCCTGTCGCCATTTATCTTCCCAGAACCAAGCAAGGTTTCCATCTCTGATTTCCCAGGAACTGTGCTTCTACACAATGGCTCTATTTCCTTAAGCTTTGTTCCATATGAGGGAGCCTTTGATGAGCCCAAACATTCTAATGTGGTCCTTATCTTGCCAATTGATAGCATATTTTTGTTTCCAAATTTAGGCCCAAGGGGAAGCCGAATCTTTTAGCCATCTCCACCATAGTTTAGCCCCCAGAACTTTGTTTAGCATTTCAGGATCATCCAGTCCCAAACCTCCATGTCTCTTGGGTGTACAGATATTTTTCCAGGCCACCAAGGACCATTTTTTTTTCTTCCCCTTTGCCCCAAAGAAAGTCTCTTTGGATATTTCTGCATTGTCGCATGACTCCTTTAGGAGCTGGAAGGGCTAAAAACATAAAAATGGGGATAGTTTGTAGGACAACTTTTGTGAGCACTAGCCGTCCTGCTAAGTTCAAATACCTATTAGTCCATTTATGAATTTTTTCCTGTAGCTTATTAGCCACCGATTCCCAAACTATCTTGCTCAGAGGTTTGTCTATTAGCGGTACTCCCAAATATTTGGAGGGTAACATACCTCTTTGAAAGCCTAGAATTCTAGATATATTTCTCTGAATAGCAATTTTAGTGTTAAAAAAAAAAATCTTCGATTTAGTAAGGCTTACCTCTGTGCCTGTAGGCATTGCAAAGTCTTTTAGGATTTGTTTGTAAGCTAGATCTTCGCTCATTGTAGGTATACCCTGCAGCATGGTATCATCCACAAATTGTTGATGGGTCAAAGCATCTATGTTCATGGTGAGTTTAAGACCCTGGATTTTGCCTTCTTCTTTGGCCGAATTGATAGATTTTCTAAGCCCTTCCATCACGAGAATAAAGAGGAAGGGTGAGAGAGGATCTCCTTGTCTAAAACCTCTCATAGGGTTAAAGGGTTTGGATGGTGAGACATTTAATAGTATCAAAAAACTCGAGGTAGTTACAAGGGACATTACCCATCTTACCCAATTATGGTCAAAGCCATAAGCTATAAGAACTCTCCTGATGTAAGTCCAACTTAGCTTATCATAAGCCTTTTCTAGGTCAAGTTGCATAATCATACCTGCATACCTCTTGCTCTTAAGTGAGTGAACCACCTCATGAGCTTCAATGATGTTGTCGATAATTTGCCTGCCTTCCACATACCCAGTTTGTTCCATAGAAATAAGAGTAGGAAGAAGGGGCTTAATCCTGTTGGCTATTATTTTGGAAATAATTTTGTACACCACATTGCATAATTCTATTGGTCTAAATCTGTCTGGTGTCATAGCATTATCCTTCTTGGGGATCAAGGATATGAAAGAGGTATTGAGGGCCTTCAATACAATTATATTTTTCCTTGAGTCCTCCATCACATCGAGGATATCTCGCTTGACAATTCCCAAACATGCTTTCAAGAAGTCAACATTGAAACCATTTGGACCTGAAGCCTTCCCATTTTGCATCTCTTTGATAACTTCATTGACCTCTTCTTCATTCACAGGCCTGTTTAGATTGTAATTGTCTTCCTTTGTCAGAAGCTTAGGAATGTGCTTTGTAATGTCATTAATGAATTGTGATCTATATAAGAGAGCTTCCTTGGCAATGCTTTGGAAATGTTGAACCAATGCTACTTCTATTTCTTTGTGGGTATTGAGTTTCTTTCCTTAAGCATCTTTGATGACTGAGATCCTATTATGAGACCTGTGATCCATGGTGGACTTGTGAAAAAACCTTCTGTTCCTTTCTCCTTCTTTTAGCCATTGTACCCTTGATTTCTATTTCCAGAATATCTCCTCTTGCACACATAATTCTTCCCATTCCTATTGAAGGTGTTCTTCTAGTTTCTTTCTTCCCTCATTGAAGCCATCTGTAATGAGGATCTGATTGATCTCATGTAGCTTCTGTTCAACAACTTTTTTAGCTTCAAAAATTTTGCCAAATTAATTCTTATTCTATCTTTAGGCTTGAGTTTGATATGTCTCAATCTCTTATGTAGGAGGAACATTTTAATACCCTGAACATGCATATCCTCTATCCACCATTTTTCAATATTGCTAATAAAGTTTGAATGGGTGAGCCAAATGTTTTCAAACCTGAAAGGTCTATTTCTTGGAGTTCCTATAAAGGATTCTTCAAGTTGAACAGGCCAATGATCCGAGCCACAGAAAGGAAGTATCCTCACTAACAGGTCAAGCTTGTAAGGATAAGGTCCTCCTAGATGATAAATCTATCAAGTTCTGAAGCCACCTGGGACTCGCTCCCATTTTTTTATTCTAGGTAAAGATTCCATTACTTGTCTCTATGTCTACTAGCCTCATTTTATTTATAAAATTCTAAAACTTTATGGAATCTCTGCCTAGTGATCTAGTTCCACCTTTTTTTCCGAAAGGGATCTAATCATATTAAAGTCCCCTCCCAAAATCCAGGAGATGCCCGAATGTCTATTTCTTAGATCCTCAAGTGAGGTAAGAAGCTTGAGTCTATCTTCAGGCTTCTATGGACCATAAACATTTGTGATCAAATAAACTTCCTTGTCCCCCAAAGGTTGAATAACCATTGAGAGGTAGTTTTTGGATGCTTCAACATCGAAGACTCCTAGTTTCAGAGGGTTCCAAAGTGTAAGAATTCCTCCTACTGTTTTATCTACTTTAACTTCTAGATATTCACATTTAATCAGCCATTTGCTATGTATTTCTCTTATTTTTCCAACTGAACATTTTGTTTCCTGGACGAAAATCATATCTGGTTTTTCCTCTTTCATTCTATTGCTGAAATTTATTTGTTTCTTTTTATTTTCTAGACCCTCGATATTCCATATTGTGAGCTTCATTAAGAAATATTTGTAAATGAGTAACTAGTTAGGTCTTTCACCTTACCTAAATCAATCATAAGTTTTCGACACTCTAGTAGCAGCTCATTCTATATCTTCCTACCTCTTTTCCTACCTGGGTTCCTGGGAGCTAGTCTTGATACTGCCTTCATTGTTTTCACCGCTTCGTTGTTCTGACTATCATGGCTTCATTTGACTCCCAAACCTTTTTCCTGGGTTCTCCATAGTAATAGATATTGCACCCTATTGAACTCCTCTTGTGGTAGCGAATCCATTCCTTTGGTGGTTCCTTGATTCAAAAACTTTTCTAGATCTAGATGCTCCCTTTCAAGAATATATTACAGTTCATGATCCTCTGTTCACCCCTCACTAGGGGCCATCTCTTGGTCCCTATCTAGTTCCATAGTGTTCAGTAGATCCTCCTTTTGTTTTTTGTTTTCCTATGTATCCTCCATGCTATATTTCTTTTCCTTCTCTATAGGGTTGTCCTCCAGAGTCTGGTTTGCTTTATCTTACTCCTGTTCTTTTTCTAATACCTTGTACCTATTCTAATTCAGTTTCTTTTCCTCATTCAATTTTTTTTGGTACCTTCTCACTCCTTTACCTTTGTTTCCCACTTTGTTAAATATTTCAGTTTCTTTCCCTAAGGTAGCTTTAGTTCTATTTTCCACTCTGTTTAAGGGGCAACCTTTGAATAGATGCCCATGTTCATGGAATTTGAGGCCTCTAAAAGGGACATTCTCATAGTCCACTGCTTGCACCCATTCTTCATCAAAAACTTCCAAAACTACTTCATCCGGTAGAGCTCCAGAGAAGTCCATCTCTACGCATATACGGGAAAAGGCGGTATACATCCCCCGCATATGGCCTTTGATATTTTAACAAAATGCCCTAGTTTATTTCCTATTGCTTTTAATGAATCTAGCTGCCAATAATCTAGTGGTAGGGAGTAGCGTGTTACCCACACCGGGACCGATGTGAATGTTTCACACTCTGTAACAAAATTCATTACACAAGGCTGCATATAGAGGCCTACAGTTGCATAGAAGTAGGGCCATCTTTCAAACACCTTGTCTTTATTGTCAATGTTTGTAAAAACTACAGTGAAGAAACCCTCGAATCCAAGATGAAGATCTATATCCCCCTTAGGTTTCCAATGATTCTTCATCCATGCCTATAAATCCTTCTTCGTAGGCCATAACCCCATGAATTTACAAATGACTGCATAAGTCGCCATGTGTTCCCGATGTGCCTATAGCATTGGATCACTTAACACCACTCGGGGTATGATGGTTGCCTTAGGCTTACAAGGTCCAGTACATTTTCTGGTATCAGCATTCTAATTCTCTCCTTCTATTCGCTTTTCTCTACTAGCTTCTTCCTGTGTATTTTCCTGCCCCTGTGTGCATCTGTTTTCCTGTTTCCTTTCTCCTGAAACCCCGTTTTCAGTCTTGAGAGGTTTCTTGAATCTGTTAGATACTGCCTCACCGTAGGAGGGATGTTATCGGGAAATCTAGTGTCCACTCAGAGCTGCTAGTCCCACTAAGACTGGTAGCTATCTTAGAAACAAACAGACTAAAATTACTTTCGCTTTCCTTTATGAGAAGCAGATAAGAGGGGAACAAAGGACACCAACCTCAGTCTTGCACTTGGTTCCTTGCTTGGTTCCTTTCCCTTCTGATAGATCTTCACTGCTCCTTCTTTGTCTACCTAGCTTCAAAGAGCACCTGTGGAACTAAATCAGCATAATACTATCGAAGAACAGAGATCTAAAATCACAAACAAATGCATATATCATCAAACATACAGGAATGTGGAGGAAAACTTGAATAGCTTTATTAATATCAAGAATAGCAAAGAGGATTACAACCAATTATTCTGACCCAGCATCATCCTCTTAGCATGAAAGCCCTTCTTCACCTCATGAAAAGCTTAGATCACCCAACACTATGATGTTGCACCAGGAAAGCAACAACACTTCCTTACAAGATACAAGATTCCAGCACCTGGATCTCTAGGATGAGGGATCCATATATAGATTATTGTAGGGGGGTGAGTCAGCTTCTGGGATTTTGATTAGTGTCCTCTCTCTAATAGTTCTTGATTCCACTTGGAGATTGATGATCTCTTACTCATCCCTGGGCGAATTCAGAGAGGCAAGTGTGACAGGAGAAGTTTCTGGAAGATTCCATGATCATCCACCTTGCAAACTATCTGTTCCATTTGTCTAATCTCACCCATTACACCCTACATAATGGATTTCCAGTATGCATCGCACCTTTGCATTGAGCAGGTGGGATGCATCGCACCCTCTGCACTGGGCAGTCTGTATGGTCCAGTTTTGACCAGTTCTGAGCAGTTTTCTGTGGAGAACTTCTGGGAGATGATGTAATTAACTGACCTTGTTCCTTTAGGGTGTGAAGGAGAACTTTTAGGGACTTAGAAGCCCTTGGTTTATGTACATTTATGATTGGGGTTTTAGTGCTCGAAAATGTCTATAACAGTTGCCCCCTAAAGCATGAGGTCGTTAATCTTTTGATGTCGGGTGAAATGTTTTATCATGAGGATCCGAAGTTTTTTCGAGCTGGAAGGAGACCTATAATGAGATACAATACAATACATTATCTTCATAATATTTTTCATGATCTAGCTAAGGCAAGAATTCCCATGCTCAGCTTTATAAATTCATTTTCATGTACATAGGACAGACAGCCGTCTGTGTAGCAGACTGATGTTTCAGACGGAGCCACCATCCTTTGATTCAGATGATCATCTGTTTGGAAATGATGTACATTTGATGTCTTTATATTCCTGAATATATCACATCATGAATGGATGAAACTAGATTCGGGGTCTTCAAACTCATTCAATCTTCACTCGGAGTACAAGTCAATCCATGTGAAAGACATTCTGGAGTCGAACATGGAAAGACATCGCCTGATTACCAGCCAATGATGTAAGCTGTTAACAGGCATGAGAGGAATCACCGATAATGATGACGACCCTCAAGGTACTATAATACAATTCGCGTGGTGTGAAAAAGGGACTTGGCATCGAACACCATGAAAAATATTTCGATCGAAGGCCATTGATGTAAACCTGTCACCGGAAGTTAGAAACTTGCCATTGAGGCATGCAAGATTCAAAGTACTGAAAGGGTTGTTCCTAGGTCAACTTCTTAGATAATGAGCTAATGTTGACAAGAAACGACCCATCGTAGGACAACCTTAATGAATCCCACATCTACGACACGGAATAGAGAAAATTATTTTGGAGGTGAAAACGATCTGATGATACAAGGTTCAGGGTGGCGGTCATGAAAGAATGGAGCGTGAATGTATTACAGCGAATGAGACACAGGTGAATTCTCTGAGTGACTTCTCTTGAACATACCGGCAACACTGAAATGGATTGGTAGCATTAGCCCCAAAGATGGATGGCACGATGGACCAATGGTGATATGACCGGTGAATGGAATAACCCAACCTGACTCGGACATGGAATGAAAGTATCTTGTTTCAAAGTGACTTGCTACAAATAAAGTTTCTTCATGTCTTCTTCCCAATTTTCCCCAGTCATTGCTGACCAGTACCTCTTTATTTTTATCAAGATTGAGGAGGATAACATATGCTTGCTCTATAATTCTCCCTTCGGGTGAACCTGTCGCTATGTTTTAATGAGCCTAGCGACAATGAAACTCGTTCTTGTCCATTTGGACAAGTTTTTCACTATTGAATTTAACGAGTTTAACGACAATGATAACTCGGTCCTTTTTCAATTTTAGAGAATCTGAAAAGGGACGGAAAGGAAACTCCAATAATCCTTTTTCATCATATAATCCCTTAAGTCCGAAAAACTATAAAATAATACAAAAGGGATGAATTTTTGATAGTTTTAACAAGCCGAACAAGACAAGTGCTCGATCTTTTTGTGTAATAATCCCTCAGGTCCAAAAAGATTAAAGGCTAGAGGAGGGATAGCACTTCCAGTAGCTTTAACGAGCTGGAGAGGCCAATCGCTTGACAATCTTTTCATATTTTAAGAGTTAGATGAAAAGAGCTTAAAGGAGACTCGTTTTTTGAGGAACGAGTGATAATTTTGGGTTGTGGCTGATTCCAGGTAAGGTTGGGAATTTTCCAATCATGACAGTGTCATAAGGATGGCTAACAAGATCACTCGTCGTAGATGTTCCTCAAAAAAGGGTAAACAATCAAATGGAGGCGTACGATCGGCTAAAACAGAGTGGAGGTGATCATGAGAACACGACCAAGGCTCAAAAGCTGACTATAATGCATTCACAATGGTTATTTACCAAAGATTGGTTCATTTTTTAATGAGCTTAAACTCTGGGGGAAACATTTGCTCATTGCTTAGGTTTAATTTTTAACGAGCTTGAACTTCACATAAAAACTACTCGTGCCAGTCATATAATAAGGACATCTCATCGATAGATTCCATTTTTTATGGAGCTTGCACCTTTTGAAGCTTTGCTCCATATCCTTTCGCATGCAGGCTAGGAATGACCAACTACTTTCCTAGCAGTTTCTTAACTACTAAGGTCAGGTAGGAAAATTTTCCTTTACTTTACCGGTGCCAGTTGGCCCCTGCGAAGGCGAATGGTTGATTCGACCACTCACCCAACTTAAGTATTTGAAGCCATCAGAACTATAGAGGTCACTCTTCACTTGCTTGGAAAAGGTTTGCATGCCCCCAGGCATAGCAAAGTAGAGTTTCTAGGTTACCCTTCAATTTTCAGACAAAACATTTGTTCTATCGGGAAAGGCCTACCTTCTAATAGAGGTATCTTATTCCGATCTAATTCCCTCTTCCTATACAGACAGGTATCGGACTAGTCATATATCCTTCGCATAAACCTACTCTATGCCTAGAGTTTTCCTACTGAAACAAGCTAGGGTGCATGCCCCCTAGGTTTTAGTCATGCCCTCCCAAATTACTCGTGTTCTTCAGGTGGATGGACTGGAGATTGATGAGACATTCCTTGCACGAAAATACCATCTCGGGATGGCATTTGACTATTAGCTATGTGTGAGCTAGAGAACGAAAGCTGGTCTATGAGCTGTACCACTTGGCCTTCATGCGGAAAACACATTACTCTAAAGAGTGAGGAGACAATGGCTCCCATGCTATAAATATAGTCGCGCCCAAGGAGTAGATTATAGTCTAGAGGTCCTTGGACTACCATTACGTTCATATAAACGATTTTCCTTCTCAAAGTAATAGGCACATTTGGAAGGATCCCTAATGGTCGACTGGTTCCTTTGTTGAAGCCTGTCAGATTTCTCATCTCAGGTAGAAGTGATTGCGAACCAAGCACTTTTCAAGCAGTTGAGGAAAGGACACTCACAGAAGCCTCTTCATCTATGATGGTATTTTCCATGACCATTCTGTAAGCTTGTACAATGATTCAGAATGGTACACTAGCCGGTAAACGGGGTCTGCCTAGTAGATTCCAACTGAAGGAAATGACTAGGTTGCTTGGAGGTGAGACCGAATAGATGGCTGGATATGACTCTGATGAACTTCCTTCTTGCAGTAAAGGAATGGGTAGATTGCCCCCATTTTTATCGGAGTCAGTGTTTACGAAAAGAATTTGGACAGCGTCGTTCTCATTCTCTTCAGCTACTATATCATCTGAAGATGGACCCTTTGAAGGCAAGACCAGGTCAACTGCCGCCTCGACCTTTTGACTTTCATCTGGAGTGGATTCAGAGGGTTTATCTTCAATGATAGATGCTTCGACCGACCACAATGGCGTGTTAGTCAGATTCTCAACTAGTGATGGACTCGGTAAGAGTTTCTTGTATCCAGGAGGAAGCCATAGCGATGAAGCAGGACGGTTATCCAAAACTATTTTAGCTTCGTCTAGGAAGGGACAATGGTGGATGACGTGACCGCCTTCACACAGTTTACAAGGAAATTTATATTTCCTTTTCTGTCCAGATACTTCACTTTCACTAGTTGACTGTGTACTTTCAACACGATCAGAGGTTGATGACACCACATTGTGCAAACGAGGAGACCAGTCCCTTAAGATTTGAGGGATGCAAGGACAATCTCAATGATAGTCGTCTCCTTTGAAAATGACACATGGAGATTTAGGCTTGGATGGTACAGTGTGTGGATTTTTGCTAGACAATGCACAGTTCCCCTTTTCTCCTTTGGCTCCTTCTTCTTCTTTTCCTTCTTCTCCTTCCCCTTCTTCTCCTTCTCAGTTACCTGATTTTCAACTTTACCAGCTTCATTAAGCAAAGAGGAAGGAGGGGAGGGAGAAACAGACGAAGTAGAAGGTTGGGGGGTAACTCTAGTATCATCTAGTTGATGACTTGATTGTTCAGCAATCACAGCTTTCTAAACGACGGAGGTCGAGAAGAGCCATATTGGCAAGCCAATCGTCAATCCTGGAAGTGACAATGTGGCCATATGAGGTGCGCCAACATCTCCCCAAGAGGAGAAAGGAGTGGGATTTCCTCCAAGGGGAAATCCTTGGTTGGTGGATTCCATTTTCCTCAACCTAAGACCAATGCGAGAATAGGGATATTATTCTGATTAAAATAAATTTTAGACGCTTTGACACAACTTTTTTTTTCAATTTTTAGGAGTCGAGAAAACAGAATATGACTCTAGTCGCCTTTGACTTTTAATGAGATTGAAGTGACAAGTGCTCAGATGGACCTTTTCCTTTAAAGAGTCTGAAAAGGAATGAAAGAGACTACTCTGAAAATCTAGACAGAGGCATTACCAAACCAATCGCAAAACTACAGAATACTTTTTACAGTACGGTAGTGAATCTTCCTAAATGCTGTGTTCAGTGCGTTGTGATCGATAGGGCGACAGACACGACTTCCTACGGATAAAGGATATAGCCTATTATGGTCTCCCAATATATAATCGACAGTACGTGGGAGTACAAGTCCATACTGACACTTGTTGTCTCAAAGAGGAGGAATCACCCAACCAGCAATGAAAGCGATAGTTACCAGGCTTTACGACATCGGAATACGTCTCTAGCCTAGACTTCTAAATGTTGTGCATTAGGTTCCAAAGCGTTTTTATGTTCATTGAATTTATTTTACAATTGATCTTGCTTAAGAAATTTGCTTTTCAGGTTCACCGCGTGATGTAGATATATAATTCCTAAAATGCAAGCTAAGATGATAAACAATCGTTTAATCTTCTTTTTGCAATGAAAATCCTAGCTACTAAGGAAAGAGAAATGAGATTCTTTCAACATAGAGCACAGAGCACACACTAGATGCACTATCCTAAATCAAACCAACAAGCAGTCCAAATGCAAATGCACATGCATGTATTTGTTTCCAGCCTTCTTAATGTGTGAATGACAAGAAGAATGCTAAGTACAATTCTGAATTATCTTTTCAAAGCGACAGTACTAACAATTTTTCTTCAAAATATGAAAGGAAGATAATGATGACACTTTGCAATTTCAAATTGGAAATTGTTTTTGACACTTGAAAAACCACTAATTCAAATCGAATACAAGAGTAACAGTATAATCGACCATCAAGAACAATAGGATTCTTTCCCTTGACTGAAAACAACACTTGCGACACTTCCAAATCAAAAGATGACAGTTTGATTACGCTACTTCTTTGTAAAAGAGAACTGAAAATGGCACACAAGACACAAAAACATTGATAGTTCTTTGTACAATGGAGGTGGAATGATGGAAAGGAAGGGGTTTTCCATAATGGTATACTGATCACAGACAGCAAAACTCCTGAATAAAGTTGAAGAGAGTGAACAAAAAACCAAAATATGGAAGCAGAAGAGGTCTTGTCTGATCAGCACACCTGTAACACAGGGAAAGTGCGATGCAACGCACCTACTACTCACGGGAGGTGCGATGCATCTAGATTCCCAAGAGTAGAAGGTGCAATGGTCTTGGGATGAGACTTCAACTTGCTTCTTGGTCACAATTTGCAGCTTAGTTAAGGGATTTAGGCTGAGCAAGTGATGTTCAGTAAATATAAATCACAGGGGTTGATCTAATGAGGTTACTAGAACCACCACCAGGGCAATTAGAATGTTTGCAAATCGATTGTTCAGTTTATAAAAAAAAGCTGGAGATAGACTGAAGCAACATTGATCTACTTTTCACTTGCATAGCAAATGCAGTTCGAAGGCTAGTTGGCTTGACTTCAAGCTCCGTCTATAAGTTTATAAAACAAACAAATATAGACAAGAAAACAATCTATTCACTCCCCAGTGGAGTCGCCATTTTGTTATCGAGAATCTAGTGTCCACTCAGAGTTGCCAGTCCCACTAAGACTGGTAGCTATCTTAGAAACAAATACACTGAAACTACTTTCGCTTTCCTTTATGAGAAGTAGATAAGAGGGGAACAAAGGACACCAACCTTAGTCTTGCGCTTGGTTCCTTGCTTGGTTCCTCTCCCTTCTGATAGATCTTCGCCGCTCCTTCTTCGTCTACCCAGCTTCAAAGAGCACTGGGAATCAAAAGCAGCATAATACTATCAAAGAATAGAGATCTTACAACACAAACAATATTAGGACCAGATATATATTGACCACACAAATGCATATATCATCAAACATACAAGAATGTGGAGGAAAACTTGAATAGATTTATTAATATCAAGAATAGAAAAGAGGATTACAACCAATTGTTCTTACCCAACGTCATCCTTTCAGCAAGAAAGTCTTTCTTCACCTCGTGAAAAGCTTAGATCACCCAACACTATGATGTTGCACCAGGAAACCAACATCACTTCCTTACAAGATACAAGATTCTAGTCCCTGGATCTCTGGGATGAGGGATCCATATATAGATGATTGTAGGGGGGTGAGTCAGCTTCTAGGATTTCGATTAGTGTCCTCTCTCTGATAGTTCTTGATTCCACTTGGAGATTGATGATCTCTTAATCATCCCTGGGCGAATTCAGAGAGGCAAGTGTCATAGGAGAAGTTTCTGGAAGATTCCATGATCATCCACCTTGCAAACTATCTCTGCCATTTGTCTACTCTCGCTCATCGCACACTACAGAAGGGCTTTCCAGTATGCATCGCACCTTTTACATTGAGCAGGTGAGATGCATCTCACCCTTTGCACTCGACAGTCTGTATGGTCCAGTTTTGCCCATTTCTAAGCAGTTTGCTATGGAGAACTTCTGGAGATGATGTAATCAGCTAACCTTGTTCCTTTAGGGTGTGAAGCAACACTTTTAGGGAATTAGAAGCCCTTGGTTTATGGACATGTATGATTGGGGTTGTAGTGCCCAAAAATGTCTATAACAAGGGAGTGGAACTCCCCCCCTCTCGCCTCTCCATGGTGCACAACACTACTCTTCTGCTGTAAACCCTAGCTCTTCTACTTTATAGCTCTCTCCCCCGTCCCAAGAAGATCCAAATAAAAATTTGAATATTCATTTTAACTAACATATTTCAATATAATATATATATAATACATACATACATAATATTATATATATATATATATATATATATATATATATATATAATATATATTATATAAAGCACGCTGATGACAGTGCAAACACATATATCCTTGTTGATAATAGTAAAGTAAAATAACTCCAGAATCCACTACAATGTTAACTATGCATCCAATTTCTAGTGCTACAACCCAGTGCCACTTATCCTCTTAATGAACAGTTATCATCTTATTTTTTTAGGGCACACTTCCAATGTCTATTTGATTCCATCTGGAAATATTAATGCGCAAAAAAATCCATCCCCCTCCTTCCCTTCTCTACTACACAATCCCTTGGCAAATTTAGTCACCCCTTTTGTGTAGTCACTCACCTTCCAAGTTAATTGGCATTCCCTATCCTGGAAATCCATCCCTTGGCAAGGCTTCCTCACATCAGAAGTTCAAACAACCTAGGCATATACCTGCCTCAAACCCATCATACCAATTGTAGCATTCTCATGGAACTTGATGGACATTATTGGGCACCGATGTCCCATAATCACCTTGCTCCTGAAGTGCTTTACCAAAATACTATTACATTTTCCAATTCCTTTTGTTGCTACTGTTAATTCCTGATAGTCACTTTCAACCACCCAACCTGGGAGCTTCCCATGATTTCCTATACTATGTGTAGAAATTTTGAACAATTTAACACATATTCAATGGAGATTATCCTGATCATGTACTATTGCGGAAAACATACACAATACATAAGCTCCTCTACGTTGATCATCAATATAGCAGCATCAATAACAATAAAACATCAAGAGCATTCACACATTAACACAGTATGTATCCCGGGGAAAGCATCTCACTAAAAACCCCAACTATCTATATATTAATGATTGAGTCATGTAACATGACATAGCATAATACTTCTCACAAGTATCTCCACCTCTGTTACACACAATACAACTCAGATCTGAATCAATCACTGGCTCAAATCTCCTTCGCTGCTTGCCTGCCTCCGCTGCTCAATACCTGCTCAAGGACTGATGATAATTCCAAGGCAACCACGTCTTTACTTGGCTAAATCACGTGAGCACAAGCTACAATGTGGGCAAATATGTTGGAAAACTCATTGGCATACTCAATCCCTCGATTGTGCAAGATCTTATGCACAACTATAGTCACAACTGATAGCAATATGATTCTCTAACACCTGTCCCTGCTGAACTGAACATGCACTAACATGCAACTGAGTTAACTGATGTATTCATTAGTTGCATTATGAGTTAATAACTTGTGAATTAATTAATAACTAATTCACCCAACTCATCTCTAGTCTATTTTCCAGTTAGACTAAATACAACCAGTTTAACAAAGCTAAACTGAACACAACTCCATCAACTCCACCTCCAGTCCACTAAACTCAACTCACTTGAGTTCTAACTGAAGTCCTGCATGCAAATATTAGTCATCCCATAGGTAACCACGTATTTCCTTCTGGGATCTGCATGTACCACATCCGTAGCTCATCCTGAAGTGCTCAAAGAGAATAAGACAAAGTTTATAGTCTAAATATTATTATGAGCTAATAATATTTGACTGTTCTATATTTAGACTGAGCAGTCACTCCGCTGTGATCTAAAAATAGAAGTCCATCTATTTTTCCCAACTTGATCAATTATCCATAAACAACAACCTGCAATCCATAGACATGACCCATATGTCTAAAAATAGACATAGTCTAAAAATAGACTTGCGCCAAAAATAGCCTGCGGGCCCACTTAGTGAAGGCGAATCCTTCCCACTAAGCTCCATCATCTTGTTGCATTCTCAACAAGCATTTCTTGTTGCACACTTTTCAACACTATGCACATCACTACCATTAGATTTAAAATAAATTGAAATAAATTCACATCATACCTCATTGGTAACTTGTCAATAAGGTACACCAGTAATCTTGTTTACTCCCTATCACAACAAGTCAAAATAGAATCTTTTATCAAATCATTATGTATAAACATATCACACCAAGTTGTCTCAAAACACAACCATCATAGATCACATGTACCCATCATAAAGAAAAATCATAGATCACAAGTAATCATCATAGACTGGAATCATAAATCGCATGCATAATAAAACTAAAATAAAATACCAATACTTATCCTTTAAGAAATCATTAGCTTCTACCTTTGTCTTTATTCTATACGCACACTGTATTGGTTTCCACGCCTGAAAAATACCCACTTCCTTCTTTTCAACCATGTACACAGACACAATGTACATCACAACACATACATCCACACATGGGATACAACACCATGCAATACATGCACCTACACCTGATTTACCAAACATACACATAAACCAAGTGTACAACACAATACAATACACACTCCTACATTCTATGTAAACCACAACACAATACATACACCTACACCAGGTGTACAATACAACACAAATACGTACCTAGAGTACACAATGAATACATATGTAACGATACCACGACACACAATACACATACATAGTATCGCATTTTCGCAACACAACATGTACGACATGCACACAATATTACATGTACACTAGTACCATATGTACAACAAGTACACAACACTTGCACTACATGTGCAGAATATCACGTCATATCACTAACAAAATAAACATTTGATAACTATACATGTAAACTATAACGAAACCTACTTCTAAAGGAAAAGAATCTTGTTCCCTTTGCAATGAGAAAAAATTAATCATCGATTAGAAATAAAACCAAGGCCATGGTCGATAGAAACGTATATAGACATTAGTAACAAAATTTAATATTTCCATTTCTATAAAAAATGACATTCATTGACAAATAATTCCAAAATTAATATTGATAGGCCATAAGGAACTAATAAACAACAACCATTAACTATGAAAACAATATTTAAAAAACTAAAACTAAGCACAATGTATAATATTTTAGAAAGTAGAGTACAGAGTGTACAATATTATAGAATGGGTGATCTTTGGAAATAGTGAGTGCAAATTAAAAAGGTGATTATTGATGTCATGTGATTTAATAATACAATCATCACTTACACTAAACAAATAATCTCAAAAATGATATAAAGAATTTAACCAATGCTAAAAATCTCGAAACAATCGACTGGAAACAATAGCAAGAATTGTGAAATCAATAGCAATAGAGGTAATAGCAATATATTATATCACATCTTCTTCACTTTATGCTATTCTTTCCTATGGTATCGACTTATGGCGTTTTCTTCACCACATGTGCTACAATTGCTTGTTCTAATTTTTTTAGATTGATATTTCATTTTATTTTAATTTCTTTATTTAATGAATAAATTTAGTGTCCATGTACCCAAGAAAACAAGTTTGTTATAGATGATCTTTTAGTTATTAAACTTAAAATAAATCCATTTTTTTCATTTCGATATTTAAATTCATGATGATTTTTATTTTCTAAAAAAGATTTCAACCATAACAACCACCAAAATTATGATCTTAAAACTAAGTAAAGACATTATTTTTCAAAGACTTTTTCAACTATAACTACATCCTAAAGAAAGGTCTTCATTACCAAATTATGATCTTAACTAAATGGAGATATTAATTTTGTTTTTATGTTTAAATTCCTGATGTATCTTCATCCCATCCGAAGAGTTTTAAACTATAACTACATGTTGAAGAAATGTCTTCATCACATCCATAGAGTTTTCAACTATAACTACATGTTGAAGAAATGACTTCATTCAATGGAGACTATGGCTTCATTATTTCTGGTTTTTAACTTTTTATTGACTTTAAGACATTTTCCATCTTTTGAATCGGATGTAAATAACATTTTCCTTTCTGTATCTAAATTCATGATGTATCTTTGAAAGAATTTTCAATCATAAAAATTAGAACAAAAAATGTATTATTTAGATGAAGACATTATTTTCCTTTTTAAATTCATGATGCTTTTCATTTTGTAAAACAAAAAAAATTCAACCATAACAACCACCAAACTTATCATCCTAAAACTAAATAAAGGCATTATTTCTATTTTTATATCTAAATTATTGATGTATCTTCCTCCATCCAGAGACTTTGTCAATTACAACTACATGCTAAAGAAAGCTCTTTATTACAAAATTATGATCTTATCTAAATGGAGACATTACTTTCGTTTTTATGCTTAAATTCCTAATGTATCTTCATCCCATCCAAAGAGTTTTAAGCTATAACTACATGTTGAAGAAATGTCTTCATCACATCCAAAGAGTTTTCAACTATAACTACATGTTGAAGAAATGTCTTCATTCAATGGAGACTATGGCTTCATTATTTCTGGTTTTTAACTTTTTATTGACTTTAAGACATTTTCCAGCTTTTAAATTGGATGTAAATATCATTTTCCTTTCTGTATCTAAATTCATGATGTATCTTTGAAAGAATTTTCAATCATAAAAATTAGAACAAAAATGTATTATTTAGATGAAGACATTATTTCCCTTTTTAAATTCATGGTGCTTTTCATTTTGTAAAAAAAAAAAAATTCAACCATAACAACCACCAAAATTATCATCCTAAAACTAAATAAAGGCATTATTTCTATTTTTATATCTAAATTATTGATGTATCTTCCTCCATCCAAAGACTTTGTCAATTACAACTACATCCTAAAGAAAGGTCTTTATTACAAAATTATGATCTTATCTAAATGGAGACATTACTTTTATTTTTATGTTTAAATTCCTGATGTATCTTCATCCCATCCAAAGAGTTTTAAGCTATAACTACATGTTGAAGAAATGTCTTCATCATATCCAAAGAGTTTTCAACTATAACTACATGTTGAAGAAATGTCTTCATTCAATGGAGACTATGGCTTCATTATTTATGGTTTTTAGTTTTTTATTGATTTTAAGACATTTTCCATCTTTTGAATTGGATGTAAATATCATTTTCCTTTATGTATCTAAATTCATGATGTATCTTTGAAAGAATTTTCAATCATAAGAAATAGAACAAAAAATGTATTATTTAGATCAAGACATTATTTTCCTTTTTAAATTCATGATGCTTTTCATTCTGTAAAAAAAAAAAAAATCAACCATAACAACCACCAAAATTATCATAAAACTAAATAAAGGCATTATTTCTATTTCTATATCGAAATTATTGATGCATCTTCCTCCATCCAAAGACTTTTTCAATTATAACTACATCCTAAAGAAAGGTCTTTATTACAAAATTATGATCTTATCTAAATGGAGACATTACTTTTGTTTTTATGCTTAAATTCCTAATGTATCTTCATCCCATCCAAAGAGTTTTAAGCTATAACTACATGTTGAAGAAATGTCTTCATCACATCCAAAGAGTTTTCAACTATAACTACATGTTGAAGAAATGTCTTCATTCAATGGAGACTATGGCTTCATTATTTCTGGTTTTTAACTTTTTATTGACTTTAAGACATTTTCCATCTTTTGAATTGGATGTAAATATCATTTTCCTTTCTGTATCTAAATTCATGATGTATCTTTGAAAGAATTTTCAATCATAAAAATTAGAACAAAAATGTATTATTTAGATGAAGACATTATTTTCCTTTTTAAATTCATGATGATTTTCATTTTGTAAAAAAAAAAAATTCAACCATAACAACCACCAAAATTATCATCCTAAAACTAAACAAAGGCATTATTTCTATTTTTATATCTAAATTATTGATGTATATTCCTCCATCCAAAGACTTTGTCAATTATAACTACATCCTAAAGAAAGGTCTTTATTACAAAATTATGATCTTATCTAAATGGAGACATTACCTCTGTTTTTATGTTTGAATTTCTGATGCATCTTCATCCCATCCAAAGAGTTTTAAGCTATAACTACATGTTGGAGAAATGTCTTCATCACATCCAAAGAGTTTTCAACTATAACTACATGCTGAAGAAATGTCTTCATTCAATGGAGACTATGGCTTCATTATTTCTGGTTTTTAGCTTTTTATTGATTTTAAGACATTTTCCATCTTTTGAATTGGATGTAAATATCATTTTCCTTTATGTATCTAAATTCATGATGTATCTTTGAAAGAATTTTCAATTATAAAAATTAGAACAAAAAAATGTATTATTTAGATGAAGACATTATTTTCCTTTTTAAATTCATGATGCTTTTCATTTTGTAAAAAAAAAAATTCAACCATAACAACCACCAAAATTATCATCCTAAAACTAAATAAAGGCATTATTTCTATTTTTATATCTAAAGTATTGATGTATCTTCATCCATCTAAAGACTTTGTCGACTATAACTACATCCTAAAGAAAGGTCTTTATTACAAAATTATGATCATAACTAAATGGAGACATTACTTTTGTTTTTATGTTTAAATTCCTCATGTATCTTCATCTCATCCAAATATTTTTCAACTATAACTACATGTTGAAGAAATGTCTTCATTGAATGGAGACTATGGCTTCATTATTTATGGTTTTTAATTTTTTTATTGACTTTAAGACATTTTGCATCTCTTGAATTGGATGTAAATATCATTTTCCTTTCAATATCTAAATTCATGATGTATCTTTGAAATAATTTTCAATCATAGCAATTAGACCAAAAAAATATATTATTTAGATGAAGACATTATTTTCCTGTTAAGTTAGTTCTACTCATAAAGTTTCAACTATAAAAACTTGAAAAATATGAATTTCTATGCATAAATGTGATGTGAACCTAATTCGAAAAGTTGTAACAAGATTAAAATGTAACAATTCTTTTATTTAATTCAAAATGATAAACATGGTGTGGGCTCGATGATAGAGTTACTATTATGGCATTAAAGTTCATCACTTTAAAACCCCTTGAATCTATATAAGAAAAAAAATATTAAAAATATTAAAAATATGAAATTTCAATATTGATAAGTCTCAATATAATATATCTTAATAATTTATTTCATTGTCTAAAAAACTATGATTATGTTGAAAGATGCAGTCTACAGTCCTGTATAAGTGTGATGTATGCTTCCCTTAAACACAGAGTTGACATTGACATGTGTTTTTTTTTTAATATCTAAATATAAAAGCAACACGAGCTATAATGAAATCATAATTAAATATACATATATGGTTATATTTAATTAAAATCATTATAAAACATTAATAATCCAATTCTTATTGTGTTAGCTCATTTCATTTTTAATATTATAACCCAATATGAGAGAGATGTAAAACTATTTCACTTTCACTCTCACAAATGAAAATTTGGCACCTCAAGGACAAATTCACTCCTTTGGAAAGTATTTCTCATCAAGAAATACCCTTGCTAGCCTTTGGAATAATTTAGTTTGGTTAAGGAAAAATGTATTTTTGAGGAAACGCACATGTGCACAAAAGTACATATCAACTTTAAGAGAAATTGGACACCCTTGGAAGCATATATATAAAAACAAGTTAAACTCATTTGGACATCATCATCAAGCATCTTCTCCTCTCTCTTCTTTGGATTGGTTCATACTAGACCGAAATTGCAGTTTTTGAGCTCACACGTGCGAAACAAATATACTGTTATAGACTCATAGGGTTGGTTTGTAGAAATATTGGTTGTAACCACTTGCTTGATAGGGTATTCCCCGCAGCTTGAGAGCTTCAACCCCACTCACTGTCACTGGGTCCACGCGGCTGTGATCTTAATCTAAATTCTATTGATCGTTGACTGCAAAATTCAAAGATTCCAAATTTGATAATATTTTTCTATAGGGCTCATCTATTGGATATTGTTTTGTTGGATTTGCGATTGACTTTATCTCTTGATTGGTGAATGGAACATTGTACTGTCTTTGCTAAACATTTTATGACAATCTAATAAGAAGAAGAATTTGAAAGGGTTTTACCCATTGTAAATTTCACTAGTCTTTTATAAAATCCTCGTGTCTCTTGTTGTTCTTGATTGTATTCTACTTTCTATGGAATTTACTATTCTATCTACAATTTCTATTGATCATTGGAAGATTACATTCTGTTGAAAAAATGTTGATTAAAAAAAAATTAGGCTAAAGTGATTGTAACAATATAGAACAATGTAAAATTAACAAGACCTATAAATAAAAATTTAGATATCTATACATTATATTAACTCTACTAGAGAAGGTAATTAAAAGTATATATATATATATATATTATATATATATATATATATATATATATATATATATATATATATATATATATATATATACCTATTAATTTTTTAATATAAGAATTAAATAAAAAATTTGATATTCATTTTAACAAACATACACACACACATATATATCACACTCACGAGAGCACACACACATATATACTTGTTGATAATAGTAAAATAATTAAGTTTCTTTCCTAATAAGAGTAGATGTGTAATTCATTCAATTTTTAATATAAAATTGGTATGTGTAAAGAAAAGAAATATTATTAATAATCAAAATTCTCAATGTAGGTGATAAATAAAATATTTCACTATTATGATTGACATATATTTAAAAATATATTAACAAAAGAATAATATTCTAATATGGAAAATGTGGTTTTTAAATGAAAGGTGTGTGCATATAATATATATATATATATACTATATATATATAGAGAGAGAGAGAGAAGAGAAAGAGAGAGAGAAGAAGAGAAGCCGTGCAAACCCTTTCAAGTTTTGAACTCTAAAGAGTTGGCAATCAAAATGTTGGATGTTAAGTTGGAGCTATATCAAGGTATTAAAATTGACCTTTTGAAACATAATAAATAA
>APFE030902146.1:174166-213362 GCA_000404065.3 Pinus taeda | reverse complement strand
TTAATACACCGGCAAGTCCCGATCACCGCCAGCCGTCAGATCTCCCACCCCGCCATCCAACGGTGGGCGGTCGATCCACCCACAAAAGTGCCCGACCTTTTGCGTCCGGGGGATGGGCGGTATTGCCGCCGTACCCTCGCCACGCGTCAGGCGCGGGAGGTGTTCGCCGCCCCCCCCCCCCCCAAACCGCTTACCGCCTAAGGGCCTGCCGAGGAGACCACTTACCACCCTACCCCCCACGCTGATGTCACGCCCCCGCCAGCGTGACGTCACCCTACTTTTCCGCTGTCGTGCCTCCATGTAACCCCTGCCCCGCGCATCGCCCTGTCCACCCTGCCACCGTGTCAATGCCACCTGGGCGCCCACGTCACCTTCCACGTCACCACCTCCGTACCTGGCCCCATGATGACGTCAGCATGACGTCATAAAAAAAAGGTGCCAATTCACCCGAAATGCATAAAGAGGCGTAAAAACCATTATTTTTTATCATTTTCTGCAAAACAACCTGGAGCTCCGCTGAAGGCGAAATTCAATTTCCAACGGTCGAAAAGCAAAAGTGATCCGCTAGAATTACTGCCGCCCCCATTGTCGACTCAACCGCATACAATTCAACCAGTTCGACTGCTGCAAACGCCCGTACACCATTAAACCAGGTATTTTTCCGCAGGCACCCTCTTGTCCACTGTTCTCCATACAAATCCTATTTCCTGCTCAATACAACTTAATTTAAGAACCCACATTGTTGAAATTCACCTCAGAAAACTACCAAAGAAACCCCTGTAACCCATGCACAAAAGAAATTCCAGGGAAGCCCGTCACCCGTGGTAAAAATCTGCCTAGTTTTCACAAAAGAGCAGCTAAAAGGCCAAGTCACAAGCTAGAAGAACTAAATTGTCAATTTCCCTCACCTCTGATAAGCAAATTCCCTGCAAGTGACTAGCTAGCCAGCTACAAAACACTCTGCTTCCTCAAAACAGAGTGCCCCACAGATTGAATAAGCCTGTGACAGCCCCCTTGAACTACCAAAACTGCTCACTACAAACAGAGAGCAGTAGACCATTCCTCAGAACTCACACCAAGCTTGGAACACAGTAAAATCACCAGCAAAGACCAAGACAATGGCAACTTCAGCTGCTCTGGATTTTTTGCCCATAAATCCACCCAACAGGGACCTAGAGGCTATACCTTTGGTGGACGATGATGCTCTCATCACAGATTTTGTGGTAGAGAGAAATCATTTGCAGACATATTGTCAATTGAGAAACAGTCACTTGGACAACAGTGACCTGTATGGGGTCTGGCAGTCTAATCTGCCCACTTACTTTCTGCCTTCTGTCAACACTTTCCCAGAAATCATCCATCTGTGTGCAGAGAACTATGACCAGAAACGCAGGGTTGTGAAGTCTCCATCTGGGAGCATCCTCTTCTATATAACTCTAGACTCCATTAACCAGATGCTCAACTACAAGCAGACTTGGTTTCTATACCCCTTCTCCATGGACTATTTGCTGGATGTGGGCTCCAAACTTTCTGATTTAGACATTGATGCCATAGCCAGGAAATTCATGAAGGCAGATTGCCAGCCCTCTGGGCCACCTCCTTTCTCATATGAAGATTTCAATGAAGTTGGCAAGTTATTGATAGACATGTTGACCTCTGTGTTGGGGTTCACCATAAACAAACATGTTGATATAACTGTGCTAGTCATGCTCTCTGCATACAGCCTTATGAAGCCCCCTGCTATGAAATACAACTATGCCAAGTACATTGCCATCAAGATACATGATCAGTTGACAAGGCAGGACATGGAGGAAATATTCAAATATTCCTCATACATCTACCACTTATTCTTGTACTACCAGACAGATAGCTTCCAATGCTGAATCAAGAAGCTAGACTCACAGGGTGAGAGAAGGTCTGTGATTTTCTGGTCTTCAGTCTTCCACCAAGTCAAGAATTCCCCCTACTCATACTGTGAGTTCATTGATCAATTTGTATATCCAGTCATCTACCTCTTAAAGAGGACTCCTCCTATGAGACTATCCAAGGATATGCAGAAGATTTTGCAGCTATCCAGAAGCTACAAAATTGGTGATTGGTACTTGTACCAAAATCACTCTGTCATCAGGATTTATGGCTGTGATCTCTATCCCTACAGGCTCCCAAAGTATGTCCCTATGAGGCTATTTGCTCTAGAGTATTATAGGAAGCTTATAAACTCCGACCTAACACACTTTCACAGTGCCAAGAAGAAGGCCAACCTGAAATTCAGAGATCACTTAGGCCCATTTACAATGAACAAAAAGGATGGTTGGCAAGAAGCTGACCAAATACTAGGGCAGCAACTCAAACTTAAGAGAAGTTTCTGGTGGGTCCCTTATGACCCTGAATGTTTCATTAGTGCAAGGAGGGTTAAATATAGGCTACTAGCCTATAAACATGCCCCACTCCCTCAAGTACAACATTTTGCTAATCAAGATGAATGGGTGCCCAGATCAATAGTAGAGGAATTGACTCAGGAAGAAATAATGGAGCAAAATGTAAATGACTTGGAAAAAACTCTTGACTTGGACTCTTGTCAACAGGTCTCCAAGCAAACAGTCCAAGCAGGAGAAGGTACCTCTACTGCCCCAACAACACAAGACATCCAGCAGGCTCCAGCTACAACAACCACCACAAAAGGAAAGGAGAAGATGGATGACCATCAGCAGACAGAAACAGGGCAGCCTAGTGCCTCAAAAGACCAACAAACAGAACAAGCCCCTCCCCTGCAAACTGAACAAACACAAAACCCAGTGTTGCAGACCCATCTAAATGATGAGAGAGGGAAGAAGAGGGACAGAGAAGAAACCACACCTCTGACAGGGTCATCTCAGCAACCAGAGGCCAAGAGGCCGAGAATAGACCCTGAGGCTGAAGGAGACATAAGTGAAGAGCTGGCAGAAAGCCAAAGCAGGGAAATACAGACGAGCCAACAGACTGCCACTAGCTCATTTCAGCTAGAACAGGCTCAGCAGCACACCGTGGAGGTGTCTTCCTCCAGACAGCATGGCAAAAAGCCAGCCACAGTCAAAGAGGGTTTCAAGGAAATCAAAGCACAAAATGAGCTGCTAAGAGTGCAGCTCTATGAGCAGTTCCTTAACACAACCCCAGCTAAAAAGCAAAGATTAATGGCTGCCTTTGACCTAAAGAAGAAAAGATGATATTCACTCATCTGAAGCCCAAGGTCCCAGACCCAAAGACCACAGCAGATTACTACAAGACTAATCTAGAGGTATTTGCCGAAGACATACACCCCATGGATCAAATTGAGCTACACAAGCAAACTGGGGAGATGGTGTATGCAACACTTGCTGACAGGGCAATGCTGGCCCATCAGCTAAAGGAATCACTAAAAAACACAAACAGACAGCTCGATTTAGAGAGGCTGTCCTCCTCCGCCAAAGATAATAGAATAAAAACTTTGGAGGATATAATTATTGATTTGGGGCATGACCCAAAAGATCCAAAGGGTGTCAGAGCCCTTGTAAAGAAAAAGGAGGATGATATAGCTACATTGAGGAGGCAGGCAAAATTGCCTCCTACTATCCATCCTGACACAGCAGAGCTTCTGCAAGAAAAGCAGGTGGATAATGCTATGGAGTTGCTCCTGGTCATGAACCAAAGGATACTGCAGATGGATGCAGAATTGGAAAAAGCTATGCAGGACAAGCAAGGGGAATCTACCTCCCAGCCACCACAGACCTTAACAAACCTCCAATCTACCCCTCCAGCACCAATAACAGCAGCTCCTCCTACTGCTCCAGCACCTACCACAGCTACATCAGCAACTGGAGCAACTGTAGAAGCCACAGCAGCAACAGAATCCAGCCTGAGCATGGAAGAATTAATGAAGGTTGTCAAAGAGCTGGAGAACCAGGTCACAGAAATAAATGCTGCCAAGGAAAAAATGGCCAAGCTGGAGGCCAGTTATGACAAGTCAAAAATGATTGTGGCAGAAAAACAAAGGGAGATAAAGGCCTTGGAGGCCAAAGTAAAAACTCTAGAAAAGGAGTTGATGCTAGGCAACACCCTAGCAGAAATAAAAAAGATTATGTGGGCCAAGATTTGCCAATCTATGCAGGACCAATGGAGGTCCATTCAAGCCATTTTTTAACAGGTGGAGCTGATAGAAATAGCTCACATAGAGATTCAGAGAGCCAGGATAGCCCTGGGAATAATGCCTGAGCAGGCCACCAAAATGATTCACTTCCTTAATAACCGCACTAGGGAAGAACTAGCCGCTTTACAAATAACCAGCAGGACAGATACAATCCTCACTGCCAAAAAGGTTCTAACATTGAGGAATTTCACCCAGACACTAGAGAGGAAGTGCCAGGAAATGAAGGTAGAAATAGATGAATTCAGAGCCAAAATGGCTATTTTGCAGGATAAAGGACTTCCAAGCCTAGTGACTGGTACAGGAAAGCTGCTGCCATATAAGCAGTATATGACAAGGGTCAACAGCTATGTAGAAAACTAGATCACAGCCTCCAGCAGCTCCACAGAAGAAACAGGGCCTCCATCTGGGCAGACCCTCTATGACAAGCTGGAGAATCTATTTTTCATAGAGCATGAGATTAATCATCTATTTGAGGTGCCTCCTAATTTTTATAGACACACAAAGGTAGATGAGACAGTGGTGAAGATGAGAAGACATCAGCTACCCCCGGCTGATTGGTGGCAAGCAATGTTGGAAATTTTGCCTAGATAATTCCACTTTGCTTGTTTGCCTTTTTGATACAGGTCAGCAGAACAGGTCAACACACAGGTACAGCAAGCAGCATACAGGTGACTCAGCAATCCACTCAAATATCAGGCCAGAATGAACGCAGCATTTAAAGCACTGCTACCGCTTTTTTTTACAGCCAAAAAGTCAAATCTGTCTGACAAAGTAATGTCGGCTATCTCAGCATTTAAAGTTACATTTATGTATCATTTACTTTTTGTAAGAGAGTTGGTGGTGCAATTTATTGCACCATAACTCTCCACTAAGATATTTCATACCCTATTTTTGTATATATATCCCCTCAGATAACGCATTGAGGGTCGGTTGTAATAGAATTCCTCCTGAAGAGCTCTGATGTATACTAAGACTTTTGATAATAAAATTGCTGATGAAGATTGCTGGTGTCAATGTTGTTTAAGATGGATATGTAAAGCTCTATGTTGTTGCAGAATTCCTGTGTCATTTGCTGAATCAATAAGTTTTCTCTTAACTACGTATGTGTTTCCTGTTATTCCATAATTTCATGTTTTTCTTAATCTTGGTAAATAGAGAAAAAGAATAGCCTAGGATTTGGTCCGAACACCCTATGCTCAATCTCTATTTCTAAATATGTTTTCTACTGGATTAGCCATGGATATAAATTCTTAATTGCTCATATTTAAGCTTATCCTAAACATGGTGAATACTGTTTAAGAATTCTTAACTGCTCTTAAGCATTACTTTCATGTTTTCTTCATTAGCATAGTGGAAGATTCTTAATTGCCTTTCACTTACTAATTTTCCACTCTTCACCAACAAATCTGATATATTGTTTTAACACATGCCTAACTTGCTCTGCAGCAACACTTTGTCTCCACACATCCATTTCCTAGAGCACTAATATCTCAAACTCCATTGCCCAATGGAACAAACTGTCCTGTAAGTCTATATTTCAGTTCTAAAGGAAATCATCAACCCACCAAAATCAAACAAACAGTGCATCCTAATCATAACTAGTCTAAACACTCATCAAACAAAGCTAAAACTATAAGAGAGAGCCCTCTCTGGTTGCAGGTAGACTAGGACCTGTAGCTACAAGATTGGTTAGTGGTTACCTCGGCAGCCATTCCCTTGGGAGTCAAAGGGAACAACCTGAGTGATAACATTACACCATGTATGTTTATGTATTAGAGTCAAGAGAATACCTCCAAGCAAAGTCAACAAGTCTCCTCCATGCAACGACACCTACAAAGAAGAAATTTGAATTAAATAAGTCAAGTCGGCCTGCAATCTTCAAGTCAGCCTAAAGGAGGGACAAACCTCTATATATAGAGGTTGTCCACTCCCTCAGAAGACAATGCATTCCTCTATGAAATCAGTGAAGGTAGGAAGCCGAGAAAAGGGTAAACAAGGGACGAAGAAAGGGTCTCCAAGAGTAGTGATTAATAAGGGTACACAACCAAAGTCAAGAGGACTGTTTTCTAGAGTAGAAAATAGTCACACATGCGAGAAAGTGAAGCATCCCTACAGTCATAACTGCAGCAATATAAGAGTCCTAAAATTATCTTTGTTTGGGCTAGAAAGTAAGTCCTAGAAGGCCTCCTACTCAAGCGAAGAAAACTCTCTCTCAAGTGAAGGTAAAAGGGCCCTAATTCACAAGGATACCTTTCACATGTGCAAAGGTCTAGGGCTGATGTATAGTCACACCAAGTCTACGTCTACATCTCAAGAATGAGCTCGTTTAGTTCAAGGAAGGAAAGTGTCTACATAAGTAAAGGATATCATTAGGTATAGAAGAGAAGCATCTCATCTAGAGCTCACATAAACAAGGTCTAAGTACAACTGGAAGAAGGAGTACGAAGTGTCGGAAGAAGAAAGACTAAGTGTCGGGAAACAAAGTGTAGAAAGGAGGAAGGACTTGAATTGTGCTTGGAGGATATTCTTTGCAAGGGTCTAGGGTTTGACATTGATCAATAAGAAGCTTCAATAAGAGAAACTTACTAAAGGGTTTTCCACTCAAGAGAAGAGAGGTTTTGGCCTTGGTAGAGAGCCAACATCTTGTGTTCTTGTTCTTATGTTTTTGGTAGCAGTTTGATGAAGTACACACACATGCATTAGTAATAATAAGAAGAAGATTAAGCTAACATGAAAAGTAAAAAAGACTCCATAAATTGTTATCAAGTCAAGAAGAATCACACTACATCTAATTGTCCTTGATTCTTCAACATGGAATCAAAGTTAAGGTGACACATGAAGGAAAGGGCATCTCAAGAACACTCATCAAGGAAGGAGATCTACAAAATTTGAAGCATCTAGCAAAGAAGTCTCAATCACTTCAAGGGAAAGAAGGTCTACCATCTATCTTTCATGAAGGAAGACTACAAAGCAAGAAGAAGAGCCTTACCTAAAGGCGCCTACAAGAAGAGAAAATCAAATAAGGAACTACATCAAGCTACAAGTCATCAAGAAAATATCATCATCAAGCAAGTCCACTTGGAGAAAGTAACTTGAAGAACATCAAGATCTAAGGAAGGGAATCCATAAAGTCTTCAAGGAGAAAGAAAGTCTACTACATCTAAAAATATTTCAAGTGAGTAAATTTCTCCTTCTGAATATACACCAATGTCTTTTTGCAAGGAAAGCAACAAATTGGTAGGTACCAATGACTTTCTTGTATGGAAGAAGAGGACAGATTTACTTCTCAAGGAGAATGAACTCCTAGAACACATCAAAGGGAATGTTACTATTCCTGCTAAGGAAAAAACTCAAGCCTTAGCCAAGTATAATAAGGATGAGACAAGAGCTCCAAGGATTCTAATAGATTCCATCGAAGACTATCTCATTCCCTATTTTTCCTAATCTTGAAACATCAAAAGAAATATATGATAAACTAGTAGAGCTATTCTCGGTAACCACAACTGGAGAAGTGATATCTCTACGAAATGAATTGTACAAAATGAAGATATCAAAGGAAGGAGTAGCTCCCTACTTCATGAAGATCTCCTAGATGAGGGATAAACTTCAAGAGCTAGGTGAAGTCATGTCTGACAGAGAAATGACAACTGTAGTATTCAATACTCTACTTGAGGATTGGAGTAGCTTCACAACAAGAATATATGCAAATAAGGAATCCACACCACTAAGTGAAATTTGGTCTATATGCACAATAGAGGAAACAAGACTCAAAGCAAAGGAAGATGTGGGATCAAAGGAGCAAGAATTTTCTACCATGGCTAAGAGAAAGGATAAATTTGGCAACTTTCGTCCACGATGAAAAAACAACAATGACATGTCAAAAATCCAATGTTATGGATACCAAGAATATGGACACTACAAAAGGAATTATCTTAACTAAAGAAGGAAAACAAAAACAAAATAAAAATGGAATAAGCTCATGTGACTCAGGAAATGAAAGAAGACGACAAGAAGTGAAAGAAGGAAGATCCTCCAGATCTTTACTATGACTAAGTCTAATTCTTTACTTAAAGTGTTCTTTGAAAGTTTTGAGTAGCATAGGAGCATGTAGGAATAGAATAAAATTTCATGGCTAGAAACATCTTCTAGAATCTAGAAGCATGATGTACATAGAGTTCAAAATGCTCATGGAGAAGAAGCATTTATAAATTAGAAAAAAATGCATGGTTAGAAATATCTTCTAGAATATAGGAGCATGGTAGATATAGCTCAAGATATTCATGTAGAAGGAAGATAACTAGAATAGGACCTCATCCACAATGAAAGAAAATTGATCATAATTAAGAACCTTAGAAGACCTCCATCATCAAAAGAAAGAAACATTTGCAGGATAAGGGTCTTCAAGATCCTATGATGGAATCTTCAAAAGAAGATTCATAAACAAAATTAGATGGCTCATTGGGAATCCTATTCGTGGGATTCAAGAAAAGGATGATATGCAGGCAAGCTAAGATGAAGCAAGAAGGGCCACTCCAAGGACAACCAAATGAAGTTGAGATGATCAAAAGAGAATGAACATGAGGTATGTATGTATCAAAGTTTAGTCATGTTATCATATGCATATTATTGAGTCATGGGAATAGTTCTATGACATGATCAAGTATGAAAGGATCTCTTTCACCAATGAAATGCTCGAAAGCATGTAATACAATGCAATGAAGGTCAACAAAAGGAAAATACTCACATAAGGAGTATAAGATTGCTAACTAAGAAGCAAGAAGAAATGTTGACTAGTGTTAGAAGCAATCAATGAATAAGTGCTTCCACAAGGAGCATAAGGTGGTTGACCAATATATACAAGAAAAAGCAAATGAAGAAAGAGATCAAGCATGTGAAAAACACCATGATCATAAATAATCACTATCTGACAAGTTACTTTGAAGACATCTCCTGAAAGAAGGCACAACAACTCTAACAAAGTAAGAAAAATATCAAAGGACCCTTGACACCTGTGAAGGCCTTGGAGATATGAAATGTGCAGATAACTGATTCTATTCTATGAAGATGTCATGGTGAAGAAGCCATCTAGCAAAAGCACCATTTAATGTTGAAGTAATATCAGGATGAAGTCATGAAGGGCTACTAGATCAAAGCATGGGAACAAGCAAGTATAAAGAAGCATCCATGTGAAGAGTAGTTTGAAGCATAGACAAGATGAAAGGGAATAATAAAATGACAAGAGAACCTGATATATGACAATAAGGTCACTTTCCATGAAGGAAGCAATGACATGACGAACCAGGAAGGAAAGTGATCGATGGATGGTGCCCTACCAAGAAGAAGTTTGAACAAAGACTTCATGATATCAAAGGAAGGAAGGAGATCAATTAGCTGGAGGATCCACGAAGAAGAAGTTGTTGATGAATGGACAAGTACCTAGCTAAAAGGGAGTTATAACAAGTTCCTAATTACAAAGGAACAAGGAAAAGTACCTTGTCAGAGGATACTTGGGCATGTATTCTTCAATTGAGAGGAAGACATAGACACAACATTCTTGTCTTCTCTTGGGAATAAAGAATGGGAGGATTGGGTAATCATCTGGCATCTGATACTCTTTAAGGATGTGTAGGGCATCCAATACAAGAGTAGGAAAGAGTGTAGAAATTCTCATTGTAGATTAAATTGATTATGCAATGTATTAAAGCAAAGTACTTAATCTACTTCTACAATCAAAATTGCGGAAGCTTAATCAATTATGAGCAAGATCAACCGGAACACATATAACAGAGAAGAAGATTCAATCACACATGAAACACAAAAGAATACTCTAGGGAAAGCCTCAACTAAAAACCCCGCTATCTATATTATCATACAAGTGGAAATATCTCAGGATTATACAAAGCTTTAGCTCTCAAGCTATCCAACTCTTAGTGTAATCCCTCACTGCTGCTCATAGACAGAATATATAACACATATGCCTTCCTTTAGTCCTTCAAGCCTCCTATTTTCTTGTGTAGTTTCTCTTGGGTCCTCCAACTGCCACCTGTGTGATTCTCACCTCACACACTGCTCTGACCTATGTAGTAACTGCACAATCCTCAAGGAATGAATTCCTTTTGCATGCAAGAGATATTCACATGGGAATATTCTAGCAAATGATAGTACACTGTCCCTGCCTTTAATCTCAACTGGGTCTTTGTCTGAACTGACAGGCATTGGTTATTTAGTTATCCAGAGAACACTAGTTGCATGCATGCATGCATTAACTGACTGAACTCACAATTAGTTCCTCAAACTATTTGGAACTAATTTAACTGGACTTAACTCAGTTAACTAAGCTAACTAATTACAACTCAAATACAACTCATCCTTATCTCCTTAATTAAGGCAATCAAAGGGATAATTGTTGCATGTCTTCACAAAGACTTCATATTTGAATTTCACCAACTAATTAACTCAAGATGAATTAATTAATTATTTTTCAAATAGCTGGTGAGACTAAATTAAAATTTTAATTCTCAATTTTAATTCAAGGAAAAATTAAAATTGGAATATATCCTGAAATGCTATCTATAGCAATGCTATTTTTAGCATTTCTTGTTGCTATTTTCAACACTCCCTCTCCACAAGACAGGGATTATCTGCCACCCCGATCCTGTCTCTATGGAACTCGAATTTACACTTTGACAGTGCCTTAGTCAAAATGTTAGCATCTTGCTCCTCGGTCGAGATATACTACAACAACATGATCCTCCTAGCTACACAGTCTCTGAGATGATGAAACCGAATGTCTATGTGCTTGGACTTGTCATGAAATACTAGATTCTTAAAGAGTTTGATACAAATCTGATTATCACAATAGATAACAGTTGGATCCATCCTCTGATCAAACAAACCAGCTAGATTTTTTTGCATCCAAATGGCCTCACATGTTGCCTAACTTGCAACCATGTATTCAGCCTCTGCTAAGCTAAGTACAACTGACCTCTATTTCCTGTTGTACCAAGAAACTACAGTTGAACTAAAATTGAAAATTCCTCCTGATGTGCTCTTCCGAACTAATGGACTCCTTGCCCAATCTGCATCTCTGAAGCCCTGTAGCTTCACTCCCTCTCACCATATGTACCATAATCCATACAGAGATGTGCCTCTGAGGTATCTCAAAACATGCTTTGCTGCCTTCCAAAACAACTTGGTAGGCTGAACCATAGCTTGACTCAGCTGGTTCACCGCAAAGCACAAATCTGGTCGTGTGTTCACTAAGTACATCATTGAACCCACAAGTTGTCGATATACAGTAGCCTCTACTACTTCTCCTGAAGTAGGATCCTCCTTCCTCCAGTTACCTGCTAGAGGAGTTTGCATGGGCTTGCACTTCTCCATGTGGAATCTCCTGAGTATCTCACTGGCATACTTTCCTTGAGACACAAACACTTCCCCATCCTTCTGCCACTTCCATGCCTAGAAAGTAGTGCATGAGAACCATGTCTTTCATGGTTGAATTGAGGCTTCTGTGATCCATAACAATTATCAGAAGAAATTTCGGCGTAAATCACATTCAGAGAATCGTTGTTGACGCGTTTCAAACCAACCAATGTGGTTCATCGTCAGGACGAGTTGAAGAAAACAGATCCAACCTTGCATGTTAAATAGTCTGTACAAAGCCTCCAATGGCTAACTTGGCCAACGACTAATTTTGACTTAGGGATCAAAGTCAACAAACCTTTTTAATAATTTAAAAGAAGTTAGTTAATTCGGTGACCATACCTTAATATATATATATATATATAAAATAATTTAATCGGTGTTTAGGTTAATAGTTAGTTAAAAAGGTATCATGTTAAAAATTAAAAATTATAAGTTATTTGTAACTTAAATGGGATATAGTTATATTAAGATAATAGTTGGTTAGAATAAGTAGTGGAATAATAAAAATTAAATAAGTAAAAATACAAATAAATAAAAAAATAAAAACTTAATTAATAATGTAGCAAGTAAAGGTTAAATTTAAAATACAAATAAATAAATAAATAAATAAATTAAAAAATTAAACTAACTAAAATTTAAATAATAATATAATATATATATATATATATATATTTATATATATATATATAAAAGATGAAATAAATAAATAAAAACCATACCTAAATAATTATAGAAAAAAAAGGTGACACAAAATAAAAAGAAGGAGAAGGACAAGAAAAAGGTCATTAGAAGACCAGAGAGCAAGAATGATAAATCCTAGAAGGAAGGAAAAGAGAGGGTTCCAGGGGGAACAACGAAAACTCGAAAGGAAAAAAGAAAAGAAAAAAAGACTAGGAAGAAAGGGTAGGGATCCAACATCTATTGATCTTCCAGCTGTCATCCCTATTGAGATTGTTAGGCCTTCTTTCAATCTCACTAGCTTCCCTGAATTTAAGATGATGGAAATGAGCAACTTTGGCAATAACCTTGGCCTCATCTATACAAACCTGATGCTTAGTCTTTTCCGCATGCTCTGCTAACGCGGAAGACTTGATTCTCCCATATCTTAGGTCAGCTGCATGTTCGCTAACCCTTTGATGGATGGAGCGCCCTGTTTCCTCGATATAGGGGGGTCCCGCAAGAACAAGGGATCAAGTAGACACCCTTCATGTCCTTAGGGTCAATGGGATCTTTCACCGATTGGAGGGATTTACGAATGGTGTTGAGGGGCCTAGAGGTTGAGGGAATATCATACCTCCTAAGGATCCGAGCAATCTTGTCCGTGGTTCCCTGGACATAGGGAAGATGGACACCTAGTCGCCGCTCCTTCGGTTCTTTTTTAATTGACGCATTTTTAGAGGCTTTAAGGAAAGCCTTCTAGCCTAGGTGCCTACTATAGCCATTCTCAACAAAGACATTGAGGAGATGGGCTCTGTCCTTATCAAATCTCTCATTATTAGAAATCCTAAGGGCCCGAGTAGCGAGGTCCTCCTTGCAAGACATGGTCAACTGATCATCACCTGTTAATATCACTGATCCAAAATGGATCCTAAAAACCCTCTAAGTCTTCAAAAATTAAAAAAAAAACTATTGCATGAGATAAACCTTTACAAAAGGCGGATTACACTATCGGGCAAGAAAAAACACACAGAGACAGAGCCTATTGCAGGCCAAAACAACAATGCATAGGAGTCGTCGGATCTGGCCAATCAACGGCCCAGATCTAATCGGCATATTGTAATTGGCGATGGTAGGCGGAGTTAATCAGGCGCAGCCTTATGGAAATCGCAATTGCGATCAAGTGTGATTAGACAAGGACCGTCAATCAAGCATGCAGATCCGACGGTCCAGATCTACCCGCGCTATATCGCTTTGCTTGTATGCATGTACAAAGGGACTTAACTCGCATCCCAGAGGATTAGCAATATGCGATTATGATATCGCAATATCGCATCACAACTGTATAAAGGGGTGATACCAAGAGGCCAGCGACCATGCGATGCGTCGATAGCTGATAAGGTCGATCGACACAATTGGCGATCGGAAGCCAAATAGGGAGATGTGACATGCGATATGGCCAGACCCGAAAGGGTTATGAATGTGATATTATAATATTTGAAGTCCGATATGGGGAAAATTGTCGGGATTTTCTTTGTATTTGGGATTTTTCATAATAAACCCAAATACAAAGGAACCCTTGACCGAGCGACTTGCGATAGCGATACAAAGGCGGACCCAATGGATTTTAGGGAAGAGTTAATAATATTTCAAGTCCTGAAAAAGGCGTTTTAGTAGATTTTTATAGTGTTGTTGTGTATTTCTCTGTGTAAACAGAGAACAAATATTTTGGGATTTCTAATGCGTCGATGGTCCCTTCCATTACAAAACAGGTGGCCACCATCCTCGAAGTTGTTTAACAATGATTGTTTAACGCTCAGAGGGGATTTGAGTGGACAGAGGCCGGAAGCCAGAGCGCCTAAAAGGGAAAATGAACAAATAAACACCAATTGGCTTAAAAGCCACATAATGATAGAGAAGGAGCGGGAAGTGCTGAGACAAAGAGCGAGAGGGAGAGTCTATGTACTAAAAAAGACTTTGGGTATCCAAGTAAAGCCCTGTTGTTTTATTCCTGTTGTGTTGAGACTCAATTTGAGCTCACATTTGCATAAACTCTACTCTTGAAGACATAATAGAGAGGTTACCACTGAAAGCTGGACCAGGAGACGTAGCCCAAGAGTTTTGGGCAAACTCCTTGATTATTTGTTGTGTTATGTGTGTTTGTCTCTTATGTTTCTCTAACTGCTCATTTTCTATATTATTCTCAATCTTTTCAATCCGTTGCACTAAGTAATATAGGAGAATCTTGCACATGAGTCCGTAATACCTTAAAAGTAATCTAAGATCTCATTTTCAGTTCAAGTGGTATCAGAGCTTTAGGTTTGCCAAGGTTAGACAAGCTTGTGCTGGATTTTTGAATACTAACTAGGTCAAAGATCAAACTAGGAGAAGGAGAACTCGTTGAGACTAATACAGAGATTGGAAGAGTCTATTCGTAGAGGAGAATGGCTGAAGAATTCCCATTGGAATCAGAATCTCAGTTCATGGACATTTTTATGGCCATGCGAGCCATGATGGAAGAGATGTATCGAGAATTTAAGAAGGGTCGAGGTGAAATTACTTCAACACCTAAAAAAGACAAAGGAGAAGAGAAACCTTCTCTAAATGCCTCCCTAGAGGGCAAAGGGAAAGGGTAAAAGCCTCCTCCCTCATCTCCTCCACCATCACCTCCATCATCCTCATCTCCTAGCCCTGAAAAGAAAAAGAAGAAAACATCTTTGATTAAATTAGATGTAAAGTTTGATTTGCTAATTTATGATGGAGAATTAAATGCAGAAAAGCTAGATAACTGGATTAGATAGATTGATGTATATTGCAGGGTGCAAAACATTGATTTAGAAAGGAGAAAGATTCAGTTGGCTAGCCTTTGCCTTGGAGGAACTTCCCTAGTGTGGTGGGAAGGCAAGACACAAGCTGATCCGAAGAAACATGGTAAAATTCTTTCTACCTGGAATGAATTTGTTTTTGCCATCAAAAAACAATTCTATCCATTAGCTTATATGCAGCAAGCAATGATGAGTTGGCAAACTCTTCGCTAATTAAAGGGCCAAAGTGTACAAAGTTATACCCAAGAATTTAGAAAAAGAGCTTTAACTCTAGGCATATCTCTAGACTTACCTGAAACTTTGTTGAAGTATATAGGTGGTCTACATAGCTATTTGAAGCACACCATTCTCATGTTTAATCCCACTAGCCTAGATTATGTATCAGTTCAGGCTACACATCTAGAAGCTAGAGGCAAAAATGTGAACCCAGAGATTGGGGGATCATCAAAACCCTCTGCAAGCAAGAACAAGGAAAAGAAGAAGATGAAATGGAAGGAGAGGAAGACAAACGTTGTACAAAAATACAAACCTTCATGCACTCACTGCAAGAAGGATAGACATGATGATGAACACTGCTAGTCTTTGCATCAGGAGTTGAAACCTAAGAAGTTTGGTGGTAAGAAGAAGAAGATTGTTGCTGCTATTAAGAAAGACTTGGGGTCAAACTCAGGGGATGGAACAACAGCCACAGCCACAGGTATAAAAGGTAAAAATTCTGAAGCATCTATAAGTAATTCTGCACAATCTATTGATAATGAAGATAATGAGAGGAAAAGACACGAGCTTTTTCATATTAGAGTTATTTCCAAGCACCAAAAGATTGATACTTTATTTGATAGTGGATCACAAGTAAACTTGATTTCTGAAACAATTGTAAAGAAGTTGGGCTTAATAACAACACCTCACAAGAAGCCATATCCACTAGGTTGGGTATGTGATAAAGCAAAGCTACAAGTGACTAGACTATGTAAACTTAGGTTTGCTATTGGGTCAACATTGTAGACGAGGTTGAGTTAGATATAGTTCCCTTGGATATATCTGGTATTGTGTTAGGAAGTCCTTACTTGTATGATAGAAAAGCCATTTTCTATAGAGCTAAAAATAAGTATCAACTCACTAAAGATGGAATATAATATATTGTAAGAGCTCATAAACTCAAAATAACTATTCTCTCATAAACTTAGGGCAGATGAAAAGAATTGTAAATTTATGCAAGCAATTTTTACTAATGGTTGTAAAGGAAAAGAACCCTGACAAAACCAATGTATTTGAAGGTTGTGATGCTAAACAGAAAGCTGATTTAGTTAAATTTGTTTCAGAATATGATATCCTATTTCAAGAACCTAAAGGTCTGCCACCCAAAAGGGAAATAGTACATGATATTCATTTGCGGAAAGATGCTCCATTACCTAACATCAGAATGTACAGGTTATCCACTTTAGAGAATGCAGAAATCAAGAAGCAGGTACATGAGCTACTCAATAAAGGGTTCATAAGACCAAGCACATCACCATGTGGATCTCCAATCATACTGGTGAGAAAGAAAGATGGTTCGTGGAGGATGTGCATTGATTACAGAGCATTGAATAAAATAACGATCAAGAATCGTTATCCTCTTCCTCGCGTTGATGATCTATTAGATCAGCTGAAAGAAGCAGTTTACTTTTCCAAGTTGGACTTGCGTAGTGGCTATCATCAGGTCAGAGTTGCAGAACAAGATGCATGGAAGACTGCTTTTAAAACAAAGCAAGGGCTATATGAATGGCTGGTTATGCCTTTTGGCTTAACTAATGCTCCTGCCACTTTCATGAGAGTTATGAATGATGTACTCCAACCTTTTATTGATGATTTTGTAATTGTATCTTTAGATGACGTTCTTGTTTTTAGTAAAACATGGGAAGAACACTTGAAGCATGTAAAGCAGACTTTAGATGTTTTGAAAAGAGAAAATGTCTATGTGAAGTTATCAAAATGTGAATTTGGCAAAACATCTTTAAATTATTTGGGTCATATTATAGGGGGTAGTGAATTGAAGATAGATCCCTCTAAGGTTGAAGTCATTGTGAACTGGCCTAAACCCAAATCTGCTACAAAAGTTAGGAGTTTCCTAGGGGCAGCACAATATTGGAGAAAGTTTATTGCTAACTTTTCCTTGATTGCAGCTCCCTTACATGCTTTAACAGGATTGAAGAAGGTGTTTCAGTGGGGAGGCAAACAATAGAAAGCCTTTGACACCTTCAAAGAAAAAATTAGTACAACACTAGTACTAGCACTGCCAGATCTTCAACAACCATTTGAGATTGAAACAAATGCCAGTGACTATGCCATGGGAGCAGTGTTGATGCAACACGGTGAACCCATATGCTATCATTCTGAGACATTTAATTCTGCAATAGTTAATTATCCCACATATGATAAAGAATTGTGTGCATTAGTATAGAGTGTGAAAAAGTGGAAACATTACCTAATGGGCAAAGAAACAATTATACATACAGATCGTCAACCACTTCAATATTTGCACTCACAAACTAAATTGCAGCAATCGAGACACTAAAGGTGGATGGGTTTTCTATAGTAGTTTCATCTTGTCATCATATATAAGAAGGGCATACACAATAAGGTTGCAGATATGTTATCCAGACCAATCATAAATTCATCTACTATAATTAAGCGTAACTCAGCAATGCATGAAAGCTACATTGAACAATATGCTCAAGATATAGATTTTAAAGATGTATATGCATCTTTAAGTCATGGAAAACAAGTATAAGAATTAGAATATTATGTTAAGGACCAAATCTTATATCATTTGGGAAAGTTATGCATTCCAAAAATTGAAAGAGTTAACATAAACCAAGAAGCACAAACTTCTCTTATATTAGGTCATTTTAGTGTAAGTAAAACAGTTGCACAGTTGCAAAGGTTCTGTTATTGGCCAAGAATGCATGAAACAGTTTCTAGATATCTTAAAGGGTGTACCATGTGTGCTAAAAGCAGGCCCAAAAATAGAAAAATAGGCTTGTACACTCCACTTCCAATTCCTTCTCGTCCTTGGGAAAGTGTTTCCATGGACTTTGTTGGGGGATTGCCAAAATCTACAAAAAGGTCATGATTATTTATATGTTATTGTGCACAGGGTTGTTATTTCAGCATGTATGGGTTCATTTTGGGTTACCCACTTCCAATGTCTCTGATCGAGATTCCCGATTTGTTGGGAAGTTTTGGTCAAGTTTGTGGGAATTGATGGACACCAGATTGAAGAAGAGCACAACATTTCATCCACAAATAGATGGCCAAACAGAGGTGGTCAACAAGACAGTGATCCAGTTGCTCAGGGGCTATTGCAGCAAGCATCCCAAGCTTTGGGATGAACATTTGTGTTATGTGCAACATGCTTACAACCGTGCCAAGCACTCTTCTACTCAGAGATCTCCTTTTGAGACTTGTTTTGGTTTTACACCAAAGTATCCCTTGGATTTTGTCTTTGGTAAAGACATAGTAGTTGATGGACATAGTGATGTGGACAAAGCAACCATGTTCATTGAAAAGATCTAAGAAATTCACCAGGAAGTGCAGGAACGGCTGGAAAAAAGCCAGGCCAAGTATAAGGCAAGACATGACAAGCATCAAATTGAGCATAGCTTCCAAGTTGGTGATCAAGTCTGGTTGTACATCAGCAAAGACAGAATGCAAGGTGAAGGTAAGAAGTTGAATCCAATAGGGTATGGGCCTTTCAAGATATTTGAGAAAATTTGTGAAAACAATTTTCACCTTGATTTTCCAGCTTATATGCACATCTATTCAGTCGTTAATGCAGGGAACTTGAGACTGTTTGAACCTTCATTGATTGAAGATCCTGAAGAGAAAAGTCAATTTCCTTATATCGATAATCTGTTGCCTGAATATCTCAATGAGTTGCAGGAAGACACAGTTTTTGACAGAAAGGTGAGAACTACGCGCAGAGGAGATGTTGAGTACCTCAAAATCAGACTTAAAGGTTCAAAACCAAGCAATGCATGATGTATAGAGATTGGACAAGTGAGGAGGTTGTATCCTCACTTGATCAATGCTTAAAAACCAACTTTTTGTGGTCCAAAATCTTTTCAGTGGGAAGGCATGATCCAAAATGGATCCTAAAAAAGTCTTCAAAAAAAAAAAAACTATCACATGAGAAAAACCTTTACAAAATGGGGATTACACTATCGGTCAAGAAAAAACACACGGAGATAGAGCCTATCAGAGGCCAAATCAACAATGCACAGGATCCATCGGATCTGGCCGATCAACGGTTCAGATCTGGTCGGCATATCACAATTGGCAGTGGCAGGCAGAGTTAATCAGGCGCGACCTTATGGAAATCGCGATGGTGATCAAGCGTGATTAGACGAGGACCATTGATCAAGCGCGCAAATCCAACAGTCCAGATCTACAAGCGATATATCGCATCGCTCGTATGCATGTACAAAGGGACTTAATCCGCGGCTCGAAGGATTAGCGATATGCGATTTCGCAATATTGCATCGCAACTATATAAAGGGATGATGCCAAGAGGCCAGCGACCATGCGATGCGCCGATAGTTGATAAGGCCAATCGACGCAATCAATGATCGGAAGCCAAACATGAAGATGTGACATGCGATATGGCCGGACTCGAAAGGGCTATGAATGTGATATTTTAACATTTGAAGTCCGATATGGGGAAATTGTCGGGATTTTCTTTGTATTTGGGATTTTTCATAATAAACCCAAATATAAAGAAACCCATGACCGAGCGACTTGTGATAGCGATACAAAGGCGTTCCCAATGGATTTTAGGGTAGAGTTAATAATATTTCAAGTCCGAAAAAAGGTGCTTTGGTAGATTTTTACAGTGTTGCTGTGTATTTCTCTGTGTAAATAGAGAACGAATGTTTTGGGATTTCTAATGCATCGATGGTCCCTTCCGTTACAAAACAGGTGGCCACCATCCCCGAAGATGTTTAACAATGATTTTTTAACGCTAAGAGGGGATTTGAGCGACAGAGGCTGGGAGCCAGAGAGCCTAAAAGGGAAAACGAATAGATAAGCACTGATTGGCTTAAAAGCCACAGAATGATAGAGAAGGAGAGGGCAATGCTGAGACAGAGAGAAAACAAAGAAAAAGAGCGAGAGGGAGAGTTTGTGTACTCAAGAAGACTTGGGGGATCCAATTAAAGCCCTGTTGTTTTATTCCTATTGTGTTGAGACTCAATTTGAGCTCACATTTGTAAAAACTCTGCTCTTGAAGACATAATAGAGAGGTCACCACTGAAAGCTGGACCAGGAGACGTAGCCCAAGAGTTTTAGGTGAACTCCTTGATTATTTGTTGTGTTATGTGTGTTTGTCTATTATGTTTCTCTAATTGCTCATTGTCTATATTATTCGCAATCTTTTTTATCCGTTGCACTAAGTAATATAGGCAAATCCTGCACATGAGTCTGTAATACTTAAAAGTAATCTAAGATCTCATTTTCAGATTAATCACATCATCAACATAAAGAACAATGGTCAATTTCTTGCCTCCCACCATGATGTGGTACAAGTTCGCATCCACTTCACTCTTTGTGAAGCCCAACCCGGTGAAGTAATTGTCGATCTTGGTGTACCAAGCACGAGGTGCTTGCTTTAGCCCGTACAAAGCTCTCTTGAATCGGCACACATGTGACTCAGAATCGAAGGTCTCAAAACCTTACAGCTGCTCTATGTACACCTCTCCCATAATCTTGCCATTAAGGAATGCAGTCTTCACATCCATCTGATGGATCTTCCAACCCATTTGTGCTGATAGTGCCAAAATCAATTTGATAGATGAGTACCTTGCTACAGGAGCAAAAGTCTCATCATAGTTGATCCCCTTGACCTGTGATAAACCACGGGCAACAAACCTTGCCTTATATTTCTCCACACTACCATCAGTAGCACGCTTCACCTTGTAAAGCCAACGGGAACTCACAACTAACTTGTTCTCCAGCCTTGGAACAACATCCCAAACATCGTTCCCAACTATGGAGTCATACTCCTCCACCATAGCATCAACCCAAAATGGATACTACACTGCTTCCTCAAAGGAAGATGGTTTGGTCTCTACACATTCCCCAACAAGGGCCATGTAACCAATGTACCACTCTGGTGACCTCCTTTGTCTACGCTGAGAAGATGGCTCTCCCACATTCTCTCTCACATCCATCAACAATCTGTTAGCTTCCCTTCTGCGTTTTCACCCCTCTGGAAGACTTTGCATGAGTGGATGTCTCCACTCCTGGAACCACTGCATGCGGTTGCTTCGCATCAGTCTGAGGCTCCTCCTCCTTAAAAACCAAAAGTTCCTCCTCTGCGTGCAACTTGAGCTCCCTCTCAAGAGAAACTCGCATGGCCTTCAGCTCATCGAACTTAAAATCTCTGCGAACCGCTGTCCTCTAACTGGTAGGCAAATACACCCGATAGTTGTGTGGAGTATCAGTGTACCCCACAAGTATCCCCAACTCTATTGTCAGCTCTAGATTCTTCTGGGCATCCTTGGTCACATGGCAATAAACCTATGAGCCAAAGATCTTGAAGTGACCCACATCTGGTCTCTTCCCGGAGAAAGCTTCCTTTGGTGTCTTCATCCCAGGTATGTGATGCGGGCTTCTATTCTACAAGTAAACCGTTATGTTGCATGCCTCAGCCTACAAATGAAGTGGTGGGCCTTAGTCATGCAGCATTGCCCGAGCTTCTCCCACAATCATTCTGTTCTTCCTCTTGGCCACCCCATTCTGTTGTAGGTTATGAGGTGCCGTCAACTCCCGTTTAATTCCTTTTGCTGCACAAAAGTCCTTAAAATCTTGAGAGACATACTCTCCACCATTGTCGCTTTGCAAGACCTTGATCTTCTTTCCAGATTCTTTCTCAACAAAGGCTTTGAACTCACAAAACCTTGAGAAGGTTTGATCCTTCTTCTGCATGAAATAGATCCAACATCTATGAGAAAAATCATCAATAAAAATGACATAATACCTTTGTTTAGCAGTGGAGGCTGTCGAGAATGGTCCACACACATCTCTATGAACTCGCTCCAAGATTGCTTCAGCTCGACCGTCTTGATCATGAAAGGAAGATTTTGCATACTTACCCAAGGTACAACCTTTGCATGTGTCCACTTGCTCAAGTTCACCTTTGGGAAGTCCGGTAGAAATCTGCTGCATGATCTTCAAGGCCCCATGATGCAAGTGGCCCAACCTTCTATGCCATAACTCGCCAATATCTTGGCTTTGCACCAATTCTGCTTTGGAACTCAATGCAGCATAGTCATCTACCTCTAGCTTGTAGAGTTTCTTCACTTGAATCCCAATCCTCTTGGTCTGACCCATGGCTATGTGTCTCAGTAACACCTTTCCTTTACTGAAGACTACATCATAGCCTTTATCTTCCAACATCGCGACTAATACCAAGTTTCTCTTCAGTCTAGGCACATACTTTACATCAGTTAGGGTGAGAGGAGCTCCATGTTCCCTCTAAAACACAACCGTACCTTCACTTGAAACATGGTACTTTCCATCATTGCCCATCTCTATGCACATCTGGAGGTCTTTATCCTCCAAGGTACTAAATAAACTCTTATTGCCGGTCATGTGGAATGAGGCTCCACTGCCCAGGTACAAAACACAACCCACCATCGATGAAACCATGCATGCGATGGTAAAATCCAATTCGATCTAAGGCCAATGCCTCACCATATGATCCTTTCGAGGATCCCTTCTTCGATTTCTTCAATGGATAATTAGTTGCGTAATGGCCCACCTCATGACAATTAAAGTTTCACACTTTAGATTTGTAAATCTTCTTCCCACCATGGGAAGAACTCAATTTGGAATGGGAAGCCTTCCCTTTCCATTTCCGCGCCTTACTTGCTAAGGCTAGATTTTCTTCATCATCATGCTTAGATGAAGAACCATCTCTGGTGCTTCTCCTGATCTCCTCCTGCATCAGATCCGACCACAGTCATTCCCAATCCGGTAGTTTCTCTCTTCCATTCATTGAGTCCTAGTAGCTATGCCAGCTCTTAGGAAGACTGAGGAGAGCAAGACTCACTATATCATCATCAGTTGTTGTGATTCCTACACTTCGAAGCTCATCTTTGTAGGCGTTGAGCTTGTTCAGATATGTAGAGATCATGTCGCCCTTTTCACACTTGATTTTCTGAAGCTTGTCCTTTAGTGCCAGCTTCCTCTGGTTGTCGCTGTTCTAATATAGATCCTTCAATGTCTTCCACATTGAAAATGGAGTCTCCTTCCCATGGAGACTCGAGACAATATGGTCTCAAACTCCCTCCAGAAGAATCTTCCTCACTCTCGCCACACATTTCTTCCATTCTGCCAATTGTTGGGCATTAGCTGCTACTGGCTTGTGGACTTCTTGATCAATGAAGTCCCGCAAACCATTATATTCTAACATTGCTTCCATGCGATCCTTCTAGGCTATGTAATTTGAGCTGCCATCCAGGGAATACTCGAGTCTCAAGCCATTGAACGCCATTGGTGAACTTTGAGATGTGATAAGAAACTGATTTTGTACCTACAATCAAGAAATTCAAACTTCAAACTTCTCCCTTCTTTGTATACTATTCTCCACTTTGATCACCTTTGCTCTGCTACCATGGATAAATTCTCACTGTAGATTAAACCGATTATGCAATGTACTAAATCAAAATACTTAATCTACTCATACAATCAAACTTGCGGAAGCTTAATCAATTTTGAGAAAGATCAACCAGAACACATATAACAGAGAAGAAGATTCAATCACACATGAAACACAAAATAATACTCTAGGGAAAGCCTCAGCTAAAAACCCCGCTGTCTGTATTGTCATACAAAGTGGAAATATCTCAGGATTACATAAAGATTTAGCTCTCAAGCTATCCAACTCTCAGTACAATCCCTCATTGTTGCCCATAAACAGAATAGAAAACACATATGCCTTCCTTCAGTCCTCCAAGCCTCCTATTTCCTTGCGCAGTTTCTCCTGGGTCCTCCAGCTGCCACCTGTGCAATTCTCACCTCGCACACTGCTCTGACCTCTGTAGTAACTGCACAATCCTCAAGGAATGAATTCCTTCTGCATGCAAGAGCTATTCACATGGGAATATTCTAGCAACTAATAGTATATTGTCCCTGTATTTAATCTCAATTTGGTCTTTGCCTGAACTGACATGCATTGGTTATTTATGAGAGAATATTCAGTTGTCTGGAGAACACTAGTTGCATGCATGCATGCATTAACTGACTGAACTCACAATTAGTTCCTCAAACTGTTTGGAACTAATTTAATTGGACTTAACTCAGTTAACTGAGCTAACTAATTACAACTCAAATACAACTCATATTTATCTCCTTAATTAAGGGGTAACTTCATCAATCAAAGGGATAACTATTGCATGTCTTCATAAAGACTTCATGTTTGAATTTCACTAATGAATTAACTCAAGATGAATTAATTATCTATTTTTCAAATAGCTGGTGACACTAAAATCGAATTTTAATCCTCAATTTTAATTCAAGGACAAATTAAAATTGGAATATATCCTGAAATGTTATATATAGCAATGCTATTTTTATCATTTCTTGTTACTATTTTCAACAAAGAGGATTGATATTCTTTGAGGGCTAGGAACCCAAGATAAGAATAGTCCTAGAAGGTCATAATTAGTGAACACCTAGGTGTGTATGTACCTTGAGAGACAATGACTAAGGTGTCTATAAGTCATTGGTCTCACTAACATTATGCTCTGATCTATTAAGAGATAAAGTTGTCAGTCAAGGCCTTGTTGTGGAAACAATGTTGGTTACTATGATGCTATAATAGATTGAATTCCAATCCCATTTCTCTTATGTGAATTCTTCCAGGCTGAAACATAGCCAAACACCTTATAATGTTGTATGAATAACTCCCTATTTAAGAGGGAGTGTTGAAGGAAACATAACTAGGTTCGGTCTTCATAAATGTACTTTTGATATTTGTATTTATTCAAGAAAAGAAATATTATTTGTATAATGTATGTCAGTGAGTTTCTTGCTCATTGAAATAGGTCTAGCACATGTTAAAGTGTTATAGAATAGTCAACGATTCAAAAGAAAATGTTGAATACCTTAAGGGCATGTTACACCATGTATGTTTATGTATTAGAGTCAAGAGAATACCTCTAAGAAAAGTCAACAAGTCTCCTTCATGCAATGGCACCTACAAAGAAACAATCTGAATTAAATGAGTCAAGTTTGCCTAAAGAACGGACAAACCTCTATATATAGAGGTTGTCCACTCCCTCAAAAGACAACACATTCCTCTCTGAAATTAATAAAGGTAGGAAGATGAGAAAAGGGTAGAAAGGGACGAAGAAAGGGTCTCCAAGAGCAATGAATAAGAATGGTACACAACCGAAGTCAAGAGGATTGTGTTCTAGGGTAGAAAATAGTCACACGTGCGAGAAACAAAAGCAACCCTATAATCATAACTGCAACAATATAACAATCCTAAACTTATCTTTGTTTGGGATATAAATTAAGGCCTACAAGGCCTCCCACTCAAGTGAAGAAAACTCTCTCTCAAGCGAAGGTAAAAGGGGCCTAATTCACAAGGATACCTTCCACACATGCGAAGGTCTAGTGTTGTTTTACAGTCACTTAAAGTCTACATCTACATCTCAAGAATGAGCTTGTTTGGTTGAAAGAAGGAAAGTGTCTACATAAGTAAAGGATATCATTACGTATAGAAGAGAAGCATCTCATCTAGAGCTCACATAAATAAGGTCTAAGTACATTTGGAAGAAGGAGGATGAAGTGTCAGGGAACAAAGTGCCAGAAGAAGAAAGACTAAGTGCCGGGAAACAAAGTGCAGAAAGGAGGAAGGAATTGACTTGTGCTTGGAGGATGTTCTTGTCAAGTGTGTAGGGTTTTCCATTGATCAATAAGAAGCTTGAATAAGAGAAACTTACTAAAGGGTTTTCCTCTCAAGAGAAGAGAGGTTTTGGCCCTAGCAAAGAGCCAACATATTGTGTTCGTGTTCTTATCTTTTTGGTAGCAGTTTGATGAAGTACACACACATGCATTAATAATAAGAAGAAGAAGATGAAGCTAACAAGAAAAGTAAAAAGACTCCACAAGGTATCAAGTCAAGAAGAATCACACTACACCTAATTGCCCTTGATTCTTCAACAATTTTTTTACACCACAGGATCAGGTGTTGTGACTGACGACATAACACTTAGGTGTTAAGCCCTTGAGTATATTGCGGGGGCTTATCTCCTTGTGTACTTGATTTCTGTCCTTCATTCTTTGGGCTTCCACTACCATCCACCAACAATCAACATCAGAACTCCCTGTATTAGGTATTTCTCAAAATTCAATTACGAAGGAGTTACGAAATGTCCAGCCTCCGAAATACCCATGTGGCATCTCCACGACACTTAGGTGTTAAGCCTTGTTCTGTGTCATTGGTTCTTTGGGCTCCATGACCAAACACCAACAACATCAAAGCTCCCTATTATGAGAATTTTTTCAAAAATCAATTACAACAGAGTTACATAATCTACAACCTTTGATATACCTCCAAGATGACATCATGCTCTTGTCATTAATCCCACGTGGCATATCCTTAATGGTGACATGCGTCATCAGGATTTGCCCCATTAGGACACCGAATAATGTTGAAACTAATTTCCACGTGTCCTCTGTATAGTCAGATCAAATTGATGTCATCTGCCATAGTCAGCTCATGAGGGCCATTTAGCAATTTACATGTGTTATGTCTGAGGAGAGAGAAAGGGTCCTTTGGTCCTTGGTTTTGTAAACAATTTCTTTGTAAATCTCGCTCCTCGTAACCCTCAATGCTTTTAAATAATTCAATAATAAGGAGTTCTGAAATTCCAATATACCGACCTTCCTATTGACTTAGATTCCGACCTCCAAAATTTTGAAGTTCCGAAGTTTCGACAATCAACTTCTTGGTATCGGATCAGAACTTTCTCAAAAAGCAATTATATTGAGGTTACAAAATCTCCAACCTCTGATATTTCAACCTCCCAGAGCTCTGAAGTTCTAGGAATCAGATCCTTGGTATTAGATTGAAACTTTCTCAAAAAGCAAGGATATTGAGGTTACGAAATCTCTGACCTCCGATATTTTGACCTTTCGATATTTCAGCCTTCCGAGATTCCACCCTTCCAACGTCCGAAGACTCCAACCCTCTGAAATTCGGGGTTCTGAAATTCGGCCTGCTCCTGAGGTTCCAAAATTTGGCCTACTTCCAAGGACTTCAAGATCCTTACTTCGACTATCAATAAATTTTGATCCCAAGATCCATTCATGGACTTCCACATACCATTGGAGAGCTATTTCTAAGCACTAACCAATTGTGCTAACTCCAAGAGTATCTAAGGTAATATATTGAGGCAGAATCTCCAAATTCTTGGGCTCCCACATTGAGACAATTGGGGCTCTCCATGCTTTAACTTGTACATCAAAGACTACCCATTGGTAAAAAATCACAAAGATTTCATATATTACTGGTAATGAATCTTGAATCAGAGCTTCACTGATGAAGTTTCTAAGTATTGAGATCACAATATAAATTTGAAAGTTTGAAATCTATAAGTGATTAGCAAGCTTCACTAGCTTGTCATTTACACATGGCAAATGAAACCTACTACAAATTATGTTTGTGGCTAACCAAATACTAAATTTAGCCTTTTTTTAGATGCAATTCATCTTTCACAATGGCAAAAATTGTGGGAAAATCACGTTTTCTCAAATATGGATGAAATTCCTCACTAAATTTGTGTTTTAGTAGGCAGAATAGTCGTACCGTATCAACTTGACCACGGTTTCGCATAGAGGCAAGTAAGATGTCCCTGTTGGTAGCAAGGGTGTGACATATGCAACAATTCAAGGAAGGTGCATGAGCGGTTCTAACACACAGAGGGTGAGGTGAGTGCACCCCTTGGAAACCTATGAAAGCACAAAATTAAGAAGGGAACACACAAGCTAAGATGCATCACAAACTGGAAGGCAAGTGAACTAGCAATCCAAAGTGATGGTTAAACCAACAACACATTTCAGTAAGATTCAAACATACATATACAGAAAATAGCTACATATGCATGTGTAAGCAAAGAGATACATATATCATTTGGAGTAAACAAGATAGATAAAATACAATACAACATATGCATGAAACCTGTTGGCTCTATTATATTAAGAAGTGTAATTTCCATTCATACAATACAACTATGACCAACCAATAGTTTCGACAGCGGAACGTTACAGTCACTGCTGCCTACTCCTCCAAATAGATATACTAGCTCTGCATAGTGGAGAAGCCAAGGCTCATTACAATATTGTCCAGGCTTTCTCTAAGATACTCCTATTGGAAGATTGGCTGACCAAAATCCTATACAATGAGTTATGAGGGACTATATATAGCAAAGGGTGGGGTGGCCCTTGACATTCCCCTTTGTGACTGTTCACCTACCCTCATGACTCTTCAACTACTATATGACTGTTACATTCAACTATCGACACGTGAACTTCCACTTGACAAGATGTTACATACAATATGCACATGTACCCATGTGAGATAAAATAGACTTGAGAAAACCATGCAAGACATCACTAACACTCGGACCGTTGTGGTAATACCAACTCTTCAACATCCTTGTGATGATCAACGGTGGCGAACTGATTCCAAGCTTGGTCATCCATGATGGTGTCCGTGCGCTTAATGGTGACATCCTACTGAAATCAAACTCTTACCTCCGTTGCATCCAGGTACACTGATATAGCCCCTCTATCCAACTCGTTTGATAGCACGTGCATCATCGTCTTGAATGTGGCTAGACCAGCAACATACTGATGCATAGTGTCTGTGTTGATCTCCAAGTGTGTGTTGGTGACCATGTGCACCAACTTGTCGAAGTACATGTTCAACTCTAGTCGAACTTTCTTCTTGTCTTTGCCTCGGTGATTGTGCCAAATGGGTGGAATCGCATGCGTGCGCACAATGACATTCATGCTTCTGAATTCCCTTGCATGCGATCAACAACATTGCTCACCTTGTCTGCTTCGTCCCAACTACTAGGATGGATCTATAACTTGTATGGACGCATTTTCATCCGTATGTGCATGTTGTGCCCCTTACTGTACCTATTATTGTTGCAACTCATTCTCACGTCTATGCAACTCTTGTTCTTCCTTGAGTTGCCGCTTCATTACATGTAACTCCTTCTTCGTTCTCTTCCTTCGTGCGATCTTCGTGTCACATCATCGCCTCATAGCTTCAATCTCCAAAGCGTCTTTCATCACGAGTGGATTTGCTTTGAATTCACAGCTTTGCTCTGCCTATATGTTGTCAACAACCTTCCTCTTACATTCGAAGCGTGCAAGTGTGCTACCTTTTGCTACTACTAATGGTGCTACTTTGCTGTGACGCTACTACCATTTTCATCTTGATGTCCTTGTCCATGAAAAATGTGATGTCTTCATAGATAAGAAAGTTCACAGACACTTGATCGATTACATCCCCAGTTGTGTTCTGAACAGTGTCTTTGACTATGCTCTCTTGTAAGCCATTGTACCTATGCTGCTGAGAGGCAGACGAAAACCCGTGATACCTGGAGACATAGAAACACTCATGGCAAGAAATCTATCAGTTGAAAACCAAAACAAACTGAAGGAATAACATGCAACATATCTATGTGACTGTCCGTGAAGTTTGTGCAATTTTCACCGGGAGGCTGGGAGACTGGCTACCAAAACTACGCAAAGCAAAGTCCGGGCTGTCAGGAAGCTGACTGATTACTGGAACTCCGCATTGGACAGTCCAGCCTAGCCTGCTAAGGACTGAAACTATGCAATGGACAGTCCAGCCTAGCCTGCTGAGGACTGAAACTGTGCAATGGACGGTCCAGCCTAGCCTACTGAGGATTGAAACTGCGCAATGGATAGTCCAGCCTAGCCTACTGAGGACTGAAACTACGCAATGTGCAATTTCAGTTAGCAGTGACATGCAACCAACTAACTGCATTGCGCGGTTTCTGGTGCTAGAAGGACACTGCCTCCAACAATTGTGCAATGCAAGCCTGGAGTTCAATGCTGGGCTAGATCTGCACAATTTCTAGAGGGAAGGTAGAGTCTTCGCTTCCAGAAATGTGCAGTGCTAGCCGGGCAAGGCACAGTCCTGGCCAAGGAAACCCAGACCCACCGACAGACGACTAAAAACATGAGAAGTCTGAATGCATGGTGAAATTGAGTGTAAACAAGAATGAATGACCATGCATGCAAATAATGCGTGCAGGATTCAGAAAATGAGAAAACATGCATGTGTGTGAAGCGAGTAGCCGTAATGATGACCTTCGGTGCAAAAATAGTGTCATGCATCCGACAGCAGTGAGATGTGAATGAAAACTGAAACGATGCTTCTACAAGCTAACATACATCAAAATGACACCATGCGCTCACTGAGATCAAGCATACAACACTCACACAAACCGAAACACAAAAAGCAATAGAAGCAAAACGTAAGACATGAAAAGTAGGCTTACCCTGAAACAACTGATCTGAATGTGCTGACGACTCCTAGGTGCAATGTGGGATGTCAGAGCTGCAAGGTCGATGTGAGGAATGAGCTCTGTAGCATACAGTTGATGAGTTTTGATAAGATCGAGGTTATGACATGTTTAGTCAATTTAGTATGTCCTAAATTGCTACATTAATTATCAATCCGAGAGTCATAAACTGATGAAGTGTGGCACACTATATGTGCAATATAACCTCTTTCTTACTTTTTATTATTTTCAATTTTATTTTGTTTTGGGGTTTTGTCTTTGTTTGTCTCCTAATGCAAATGGAAATCCTATTCCTAAGTTTTAAGAATACTTTAGAAGGCAAGTATGGATATAGATTTAAGACAAGGTTTTATGTCCCTTATGATAACTTCCAGAGCTTAACACTTCAAAGGATCTCAAAACATACTAGTGATAAAATTAATACTTGAACATGAATGTAAATGTGCAACTATTCAAATCAAACGAATGGTGAAATATTGATCATGAAATCACTGTCTCTGCTGCTCATCTAAATACATAAATAAAAGTTAAGCTATTGCACTCAAACAAACCAAAAATTGCAGACTAATGAAAGTAAGATCAATTGGCTTCACTTATAATCCGATAGCTCGTCAAGTAGCTTTTCGGGGTGAAGCCATGGCTCCAGAGATAACGTCAAATAACATGAAGAATTGATATCTAAATTACCTACTTGCAAATGAAAGTAAAATCAAGTCACTTCACTTATAATCTGATATCTCGCCAAGTAGTTTTTCGAGGTTAAGCCATGGCTCTGGAGATAACGTCAAATATAACATGAAGAACTTGATATCTAATTGCAAAAACGAAAGTAAAATCAAATCACTTCACTCATAATCCGATAGCTCGCCAAGTAGTTTTTCGGGGTTAAGCCATGGCTCTGGAGATAACGTCAAATGACATGAAGAACCTGATATCTAATTGTAGAAATGAAAGTAAAATCAAATCACTTCACTCATAATCCGATAGCTCGCCAAGTAGCTTTTCGGGGTTAAGCCATGGCTCTGGAGATAACGTCAAATGACATGAAGAATTTGATATCTAAACTAGCTAACAACAACAAATAAATAAGACTGGAATCAAAGCATAACTGAAATTGAAAGCTAAAAAGAAAAAAATAAAGTCAGTAGAGAGGCCAATCTCATGTGAAAAATCATATGAAAATGCTCGAGCATAACCTATCCTGAAACACACTGATTAGTGTTAGAAAAAATATACAGTGCTGGAAGATCATGTACAGGAATGAAACATTAACACCATAAATGAATTATGAAATATATACAGGTGAATAAGCTATGAAATATTTACAATGGAAATAAGAAAACGATACATGAAGACTTTACAGAAATAAAGAAAAACAAAACCTCAGCCAGTAGGGGTCCCCTGCACGACCTTGGTTAATACATTGTCAATCCGAAATTACGCTTAAACAGTCATAAGAAATAGAGTATTTATATTGCAAAACAGAGGAAGTATCCTTTCGTTACACAACATGACTAATGCTACAACAACAACATAAAACTAACAGCAAGACTATATCAAGACTAGCTACATGCGTTTGCAAATGCGTTATTTATAGAGGAAATTACATAACTATTTTTTTTTGTGAGAAACCTTCAGTAGAGGGCACGTAAAAAGACAAAACCCATGAGCTTAGCGTCTTGGTTGCCATGATCATTCAATCTACAAAAGGTGGATGTTGGATTTGCATCGTGGAGATGGTCTACAACTGTCAAAAGGGATCCACGGATCTAGGAACGGTCTCAGACCTTTCACGTGCTGAAAACAGAGACCTGTTTGCTGTAGGACTCCTTGTTTGACCATCGTTTGACCAAGGCTTTCCTTTACAAATTTGACTGAACAGATAGGACCTGGTCCATGTCCAAATCATTCCTGAACTGCCCACATGCCTCATTTTACTTGCCGACACCTGTAACCTATAGATCAATAAAAACAACTATGGAATCACGAGTCAGCTGCAGAAAGTGGCTGCATTCCGCAGGTGATGAGAAAAATCTAAGTCAATTAGCAAACACAAAAATATAGCTAGAAAACCACTTAAATGCACTCTTAGAATCAATATGTAATGATCTTTGATAGCTTATGAGGCACTGGTGAGGGGAAAAAGGTCTAGTAAAGTATGTAGAAGAGAGGTAGTTTTAAGGCTCAACATACCCCCACTGTGAAGGTGTTGCATGTCCTCATGCAACCAAAACTGTGACCATCCTCCCTTCAGTTCATTTGTTCTGAGACCTCCGCTAATACATCCAGCCTTCTTTTCTTCTTCCTTGGTATCACTGTCATCCTAGGCTTCCTCATTAGGCACCTGTATTTGAGGTTGATAAGGGCTCTGCTCAACCTCCTGCTCTTTTTCTTCAATTTCCTATTTTTCTTCTGCCATAGCCCAAGATGCAACATGGTGTTGTCATGGATAATTTTATCCAACCTGCTCTATTCTTTCAATGTTTCATTTTCCCTTTTGATGTGTCTATTTAGGACTTCCAGTTCAAAAACTTCCTGTTTTAGTGATTGGATTAAAACTTCCTGGGCTGTATTAGGCTGAGTAGATGAAGTGCCTTGGTCTGTTGCTGTCTTCGCCAACGATTCAATAAAATCATACATTTCTTGCTGGGTTGGATCTATTTCAGGTGTAGCCTTTCTTGGAATGATCCCAAAATCTGGTTGAGAAGGAATGATCTCAAAATCTGGTTGAGAAAAAGGAGAATGTTGTGGGCTATGGTTAGGAGGGATTGCTGGAGATTGTTCTGGTGTTTCTCTTCCTAATTCTATGAAGTAGGCCCCTTTAGTTTGTACTTTCTTCAGTTTACCTTTAAGTCTGGAGCTCCTCCTTAGATTCTGTGAGTTGGTGTCTCCTTTCTCTACACTCTGTTTTTTTTTTTCCCTTTTCCCTTTGCTTTAGCTGATTGTTTTTTAAGGAGGATTAGTCTTTCAGAAAGTATCTGATCCTCTTCTGAGGAAGGTTCTGGGGTTTGATAGACAACTTCAACATTTCTTTTCCCCTTTAGTTTTACTTGCTTCCTAGCCTCAGTTAAAGTTTTAGGTGGCTTTTCTTCCTTACTAGTTTCTTTAGCTATGCTAGTAGGAGTATCCTGAATGTTTACACTTGTTTTCCTTCTCCTACTTTTCCTTGCTGAGCTACCTTCAGGTGTTTCAGGTGGGTCCTGAAAGAAGTTTCTAATCAAGAACTGTTCCCAAGTGTCCTTTCTTTCCTTCAATTGTTTGTCAATCAGAATTTTAACAAGGCCGTGATGGTAAAGGTGAGGCTCTACATCATCCGATTCTTTTGTACAGTTGTGGACATCTTTTTCAGGCCACTCAACAGGAAATAAGGCAAATTGATGGTTTGATTTTCTATAAAATTCATTAGTAACCTGATGTGGTACATGTACATGGACCCAAACCGTCCTTCACATGTAATAAACTTCTGAATTATCAATAATAAACTAGTCCACTTTTCCTCTAGAGCAGAGACAGGGATTCCATGTTTGAAAACAGTTATATCCATACCTGGGTTACACAAAATAATCCTCCAGGCCCTCTCATCAAAGTATTTGTTTTTGAACCACCATTCCCCCTCTTGTGGGAGCTCCGTTGCTGCTACAATGGATGCCTCTATGACTGAAAATTTAAGATCTCCAACCTCAACTTCCACGCCGTTAAAAGACCTTGCAAATGTCTTAATGACTTCCTTATTGTGACCTCTGAATTTCTGGATAAATTGCAGCCATCGTGCCTTCCTTAATATGCTTTTTAACTGTGGATAAACCTCCATGAATTTAGGCTCGTCCGGCTCTATTATTACCAGAAGGCCCATTCCTTCCTCCTGCCTTAAAAATACCTCTGTGAGTGATGGATTGACGGAGGTGGAACGATTGTGTGAGCGGAAGTTGTAAAACAAAGAACACATAATATGCAATGAAAATGAGTTCACTGAGCGGAGGCTTGTATAAACAGGCTAGTACTAACAAACACAACTTCAATGGGAGAGTATGGAAACAAAGTGAGTCTGGCATAACTTTGAATTAAAAGGCTGTGGAGTAAATGTTAGCATGCTCATAAAATGACTGTGGATTTTTGCGGCAGGGAAGAGTCGTGGTCAAATAGATTACGTCCTCATAATTACCTGGTTCAACAGGTGGAATGCAGACGTACAATTAAGTACGAGTTAGATTCGGAGGCAGATCATGAGGCTGTTAGAAATTGATGCGGAGTTCGCGGTGGAATTATGCAAAGGTCATGGAGGAGTTATGAAAGCTATCAATGAAAATCATTACACATAATGGAGCCGGTGGTTTCACAACTATATAGATTATGTGTTTTGAAATGCTATTTGAAATGAATTTTGCTCATACCTTAGAATCTTACCACTTCCATTTTTTACCTTTGATTGGCTGCTTCTTGTTGGTGCTTTAGGTGCTAACATCTTCAAAATATCTTCCTCTTCCATACCTGCATTTGGTTCTCATCATTGTTTGGCTAACATTTGACTGTCACTGCTGAGTAACAAAGTATTAGCTGCAGAATTAGTATTCAGCTGCGAAATTAGAATTCGGCTGCGGAAACTGACACAGTGAACATATGACCTGGTGGAGTGAATGGAGATGGATGAAAATGAATGATGACTGAATGATATATGAAAATTGGACATGAAAGGACTTTTATTGGTGAAATGGGATGAAATGGAACAATTATGAACGAAATGAGAGGGATTTTTTTTTTTTTTTTGGAAAATATAGGGCATCAAAAGTTTCTGATTTTCACCCTGTATTTTCTATATAAGACTTCCAATCAGTGATTGGTTTTCAGGCTTATACAATTTTTTTTTTTTTTTTTTAAGAAGTAAAAAGAACAAAGACTAGGCTGGTGGAGAAGAAGGATTCTTCTTCACCAACCTTATTGCAGAATTATCTTGAAAGATTTTGAAAAATTCCTCCTTTGAGAGTGGCTTATGATAGATCTTCATTCTGTGACCATTCACAATGAGAGGAGTTTGATACTCATCAATGGTTTTGATTCTTACCGCTCCATTGCTAAAGACTTTGTCAATCTCATATGGCCCAAGCCAGTGAGACTGAAATTTACTTTTGAAATCTTTGAACTTGGAATCAAATAGCAATGCCCAATCTCCTTCTTGAAACTTTTTCTCCTTGATGTATTTGTGAAGCCACTTAGCTCTTTGATATTGAACTAGATCAGTTCTTAGGATTGCTTCTTGTCTGATCTCATCTATTCCATTCAACTGCTCCATTCTATGCTTTTGAGCTTCTGATAGATCCATTCCCAATTGAATTTCCATCTTGAAGGTTCTAACTTGGAACTCAATGGGGATCAGAACTTCTTTCCCATAAACAAGTTTATAGGGAGAATGTCCTGTTGTGTTCCTCCATGTAGTTCTGTAGGCCCATAAGGCTCAGGAAGCCTTTCTGCCCAATCTCTTCTGTGTAGGTGAACAGTCTTGGTAATGATGCCTTCAATAACTTTGTTTGTGGACTCTACTTGACCATTTTCTTGCAGATGGTAAGGAGTATATTTTTTGTGCTTGACCTTGTATTATTCCATCAGCTTCTCCACCAGTTTGGATGTGAATTGGCCTCCCTGATCTGTCACAATTTCTCTTGGAACACCAAAGCGAGTAAAAATATCCTCATAAAGAAAACTAGCAACTGAATGCTCAGTAGCATAAAATAATGCTTTGTTTTCTACCCATTTAGTGACATAATCAGTACATACCAATATATACTTTTTTTATTTAGATGGTGGATTAATAGGTCCAATAAAGTCTAAAGCCCATTTTTCAAAGGGTTCGATGAGTACCTGTGGTTGTAATGGCATCTCATTTGAGAGGGTAGGTTTCCCTACTCTTTGGCAGCTGTCACATATTTTGACATATTGTTTTGCATCTTTGAAGAGGGACAACCAATAATATCCTAAAGAAAGGATTTTATAGGCTGTTCTTTTGTTAGCAAAGTGTCCGCCGCACAGTTCATCATGACATGCTTTGAGAATATCAAGCATTTCAACTTCCCTAACACATCTTCTGATCACAAGATCTGGCCCTATTTTAAACAATTCGTTAGAAATCCATGAATATTTTGAACTCTCCTGAACAATCTTTCTTCTTTCACTAGGAAATAAATGTGGAGGTAGTTTCGCTGTAAGCAAATAGTTAGCTATATCTGCATACCAATGAGTCTTAGTAGTTACTACAAATAAATATTCATCAGGAAACTTGTCCTCTACAGGAGAATCTTCTTTAGTATTCTGAATCCTAGACAAGAAATCAGCTACTGTGTTTTGTTTCCCTGGTCTATCTAATACAATAATATCGAATTCCTGTAAAAGTAGGAGCCACCTTTAACTCTGCCATTAGTAATGGGTTTGTTCATTAGATATCTAATTGTAGAATAATCAGTATGAATAAAAGTTTCATAGCCTATTATATAATGTCTGAACTTATTGATTGCATGAACAATAGCTAAGAACTCTTTTTCAGTCACAATATAATTCAACTCAGTGGGAGTTAAATTTTTACTGGTATAGTAAGTGGCATAAGGAACTAAATCTTTTTGTCCCAACATATCCCCTAGAGTTGTATCTGAAGCATATATAGAAATATGGAAAGGAAGTTTCCAATTTGGTCCTCTCAAGATAGGCGCTTTAGATATTCTTGTTTTCAAAGCTTCAAATGCTGATTGGCAGTCAGGACCCGATTTGAATTCACAGTCTTTTGTAAGTAGTTTAAAGAGTGGGGATGCTATTTTGATGAAGTTTTCTATAAATCTTCTATAATATCCAGTAAATCCCAGAAAACTTCTAACATCTTTTTGACACTTTGGAATAGGTAATTTGGAGATGACTTCAACTTTTGTTCTATCAACTTTAATCCCATCTCCTGAAATATGATGTCCTAAAACAATACCTTCAATAAACATCATAAAGCATTTTTCATGGCTTAATGAAAGGTTTGTTTCTTTACATTTTATAAGGACTTTTTCCAAATTTTCTAATGCCTCTTCAAATGAGTTACCATAAATTGTAAAATCATCCATATATACCTCTACACACTCATGGATTAGATTAGAAAAAATTCCTAGTACTGCTCTTTGGAATGTTGCGGGTGCATTACATAATCCAAAAGGAAGCACTTGATAAGCAAAAGTTCCCCATGGACAAGTAAATGTGGTCTTATCCTGATCCTCAAGTGCTACCTGAATTTGACTATAACCACTAAAACCATCCAGAAATGAAAATTACTTTTTGCCTGCTAATGTATCTAATACTTGATCGATAAAGGGCAAAGGAAAGTGATCCTTCAAAGTTGCTTTATTCAATTCCCTGTAATCAATGCAAACTCTCCATTTACCATTCTTTTTGGGTACTATAACCAAGGGAGAAACCCGTCGGCTATCTGAAATTGGGTAAATGAAGTTTACATTGAGTAGTTTTTGGAGCTCTTCTTCTACAGTCTCCCTAAGATTTGGATTCATCCTTCTCTGAGGTTGTATGATTGGTCTACTGTTTTCCTTGATATAGATATGATGGATGCAAGTCTTAGGGTCAATACCTTTCATATCAGCATACTCCCATGCAAATGTAACAAAGTGTTTTTGCAAGATTCTGGTTAGCTCTTCCTGTTGTGACTTTTCCAAATTTTTGTTGATATTCAATGTTTTACCTGGAAAAATTTCAACGGTAGAACTACCAAACTCTTCCATAGAGTATAGAGACATTTTCCTTGACGACAAATATTCAATATAAGAATCTAATTGAAATTGTGTGTGGTCATATTCTAAAGATGTTTCAAAATTTTCTAATGTGTTCAAAATTGGACTATCTTCACTAATTTCAGAGATAGTAAAGACAGGTTGTATAATATATTCATCATTGACCCATTCATTGTCTCCTACTTCTGTAATTGCTTTTGCTAGAGGATACAAATTGAATTTCTTTGTCGAACTACCATCAGAAATGTACATATCCCCAAATCTACAACTAATGAAAGCATCAGCTGTGGCTAGCCAAGGTCTTCCTAAGATGAGTGGGTGCCCTCCTAGATTACTCTTGGGAGTCAAAATCATGAAGTCTACTGGATATTCCCAAAAATCTAAGGAGATTGAAATATCTTCTAATACACCATCTAGTTTTATTATTGATCTATCTGCAAGTTACGGTAAGGTGGGTGTAAAAATAAGACTAGGAAGTTTAAGCTGTTCCATAGTCTGTCTACTCATAATGTTTATAGCAGCCTGGATCCACATATTTATGCATGGTAATTTTTCCCATCATGATATCTGCAATTTTTCCTACTAGGTGGATTCTTTTTGTATCTCTTGTGTTGGGTTGTGTTATATTCTTTCCACATAGTTAACAGGGGGTTTGAGGGGTACCCGTAACCCCATTTTATGGGGTCCGGGGCAGCACCCCGGAAAATTTTGGTTTTGGACCCTATGTTAGGTTGGGCGGACCCACCT